>BPLQ01007673.1:0-13475 GCA_021605075.1 Caerostris darwini | reverse complement strand
CGATATTTAGCAGTTACTGCCAAAAGAAACAGACGGAGCACAGCATCAGACCTGTCTCGTCAGCTCTTTTCAGGTACCGGTACGACAGTTTCAAGGCAGACCGTGTACAGATGCTTAGGGCACATTGGTCTATATGCTCGTAGGCCTGTCAGATGTGTTCCACTTACCGCAACTCACATTCGCCTGCGATTAACCTGGAGTAGAGATCCTGCATTGTGGACACCGCAACAGTGGTCTGATGTGATGTTTTCCGACGAGTCCAGGTTTAGTTTGCAGTCTGATTCTCGCCGGACTTTCATATGGAGAGCGCCAGGTACCCGTTACCACCAAGAGAACACCATTGAACGACACCGTTACGGTGGTGCAGGATGGCTCGTTTGGGGAGGAATTATTCTTGGTTGCCGAACTGGCCGGCATGTTCAGAGTGTAACGATGACCGGCCACATCTATCGGGATGTCATACTGGAACAACATGTACATTTGTTTCGGGGAGCCATGGGTGCTGAATTTCTGTTTATGGATGACAACGCCCGTCCTCACCGTGCAAACATTGTAGACGAATGCCTTCAATTGGAGGATATCACCCGTATGGATTGGCCAGCATACTCACCGGACTTGAATCCAATAGAGCATGTGTGGGATAATCTTGGCCGACGAATTGCAGCCCGTCCACCCCCTCCCACCTGTCAACCGGAACTTCGGAGGGCATTGCTTGATGAGTGGTGTAATATTCCCCCAAAAGCAAAACAAATTTGACTTATTTGCATAGTCTATTTATTAAACAAAAGGTAAAGAGCAAAAAAGATGCTATATATTTGACATAAGTAATAAAAATTGCAATTTTTACTCCCTTGAGCAAATTTCAAAAAAGAACCTATTTACGAAAAACACCTGTCATCATTAAAGTTCGTTAAATTATAAAGCGGGAATGGTGATATTTTATCGTGAACTGGGCCATTATTATCTCAAAATAATTGTAATATTTCGGCTTTTATCTTTTACTGATTTATTCGCGAAATATGCTGTTCTAATTGGGTTGTAAAGAGACTAATTAAATACATTGGAAAAATATTGGTTGCAGCTGACTTTTAAGCATCAGTTTCGTTGTTAGACATTATATTATACAGTCACACAAAGTATTTTTGGGAATCTACTATTCCAATTTAGAGGTGGTCACGCAACACAATAAAGACCAGTCAAACTAATTGCAGCCATCGCAGTGTTTATTTGGAAAACTGAGAGCATTTTTCTCTTTGGCCAGAATTCTCCATATTTTATCGCGGCCTGATGTTCAATTTTCTAGCGCTCTAAAACGGCCTGTAGTACCACAGGCCGATTTAAAACTGTTTCCTTTGGTACCACAGGCCTCAAGTGAGAATAGTGGCTTTGGCATGGATGATTGTGAGTGACGCGGAATTCACGTTAAACCAACATTCAACCTGAATGCGTGGTTTCGCAGTAACTGTAATTTCTTAATCGGGCAATCTGGTGCAGTCGCTAGGACTTCACAACAGTAAGTAATATGAGTAAAAACAAAATATTTATGTGTTTTACAGGTTGATTCGGTCGCATGGCCAAAGACAACCAGTTAGAAGTTTTTCAACTTTCTCTATCACACTGCCAAAATGAAGTTCCTAGCTTCACTTACTATAGAAGACAACTGCCATGTTAATAAATTTGTCCGTATTTAACAATTCTTCATATCTGCTAAGCTTCTTGGTCAGATGCTGTGTGAAAACGTCTGAACCACTGATTTTTTCAGGTTTACAGACATGTTGTTTTCTTCACTAACTTGAATAAAACTTCGATTTCTATGTTTAGTGGTTTTTTTACTTGCAGTTTGTATTCTGTACTTGTAAAATGAGTCCAAATAATGAGATCAACTGCAAAAAGAAGGCATTTCACTCCGACAGATTTTAGAGCCAGTAACAAATCGTTTATATATACATTAAAAAGTTAACAGCAAACAATATAATGATAACAATATAAACATAGGCATAAATTAACATAACCCATAGAAAGGACGGCGAGATGCATTTCATTCAAATATAGGAATAAACTACCTCCATGACGACACCGGGGGATTTTGTATATTCCTTTTCAATCCCCACGAAGAGCTTCGGAGATTATAAATTATAGTGCTTTTTCAGGAACACGTGATCTTTCGATTCGACTTTGCTTGCTAGCTCGAATCAACCCAATCATTCTAAGCTAAAAGAAAGAATCTTTGGGTTCAATTGAATCGTCTCCATTGTTCGCATACAATCGTATTTCAAGTTTCGTCTCCATATACCAGCTTCTTAACCCGACTTTTTTTTTCTTAATCCTGTAAAGACAGATTTTGCTTACAAAATGGTATATAAAATTCTATATTGCTTATAAATAATCATAATAAAACAAGCTAAGTCATAATAGCACTCGGCAAATTAACAAATTACTTCAAACAATATCATAATTTCCGAATCATAAATAATAGCCGTAAAAGCTTATATTCAGTTGAATTGTGTGTCATGACTAATTATTTGTTTATTTCTAACGTGTTTCTTTGTTCTTAACATATACAATAGTGTTGTATTATGAATGTAATCTTATATTCAATAAAAATAGTTCTAACCATTATTGATTTGTTATAAAAATATTATTTTTTAATTATCTTAAAGTCAGCCTATAAAAGTAATATGTATTTTGCTGCAACTATTTTGACGTAACGTAACATGCTGGTAATATGTAATGAATAATTAACGATGGTATTTATCCTTAAATGTAGGCATGACGATATGGTCAAAAGAATCTCTTCGTGACAACAAAAGATTTTCAGGTACAGCTGTAAGTAAAGTTGGTGATCAACAGCCAAAAAAAATAATAATAACAGCAGATGACGTATACAGTGTGATTCAGTGGATAAGGGACAAACTTTAAGCGGTTCTGCAAGCTTACTAAAACTTACATTTTTTTATAAGGGTGTATGATCAAAAATGATTCTTTGAAGTGACATATGAGTTATGAGAAGGTTTCCTGCATGGAATTTGCAAACAGAATTCCAGAATCCCTGTCTAGAAGCTTAAGCTGAAAATTGCTGCAATGCATCCAAGATGCACTGAGGTTTGACCTCCCTAGAAAGTGCACCTTGTGTACAGCTTAATCGGCTATACATCTTCCTTACGACGAGCGACATCATGTCAATGTGCTTCTAGAATTAAAATTAATGATATTAACGTACTGCCTTTTTAATATAAAGTGCAATTGAAAGATTTTATGTAAACAAACATATATTTTATACTAGATGAGAAACTCATACCTTAATTATAAATGATGTCTGGTAAAAGCGGACTTTCATTTAGCACTAGTGTGACAAGATAGTTCTTGTAAGACAGTTTATTTAGCAAATACAATTTAGTTTCTGTTTAGATCTCCGGTGGTTTAACTTGCAAAGTTTCATTTGACGTCAAAAACTAAATGCAAACGTGCATATATAAACGGCGTGTACAGAAGCACATGTCTTATCATTAACGTATAATAAATGGCAATTAAATAAAAATTAATTTATAATTATATTTACTGAAATTTTTAAATTAATTTTCTTTTGCATTCTAAATATTTAGTGAGTTAATATTTTTTAAATATTTTAAAGCAAGCATGGAAATACCGAAATGTGAATTTTGCAACGCTTATGTTGCAAGTTTTGAAGTTCATAATTGCGTGAGGTTTGGGAACCAACATCGTCAAACTTCCACAACCCTTCCTCAATGTAGTTCTGGTAATGCAGCTGGAGATAATGAATTAAAAACAATAGAGGAAATGGATTATGAAGCAGTGTGGCCATATTTGTATCAAAGTAATTCTTCAACACAACAAAACATTCTTCCCTACATACATCAAAGGACTGACTGTGAACAGACGGCAGCTGCTGTAATGCCTTCCCAGCAAGGAGTTGCAAACCCGAATCCGTATAATCCTGAAACTTCGGATTTTCTCTTTCCTCATATTCAAGAAAAAGAACTGGTGTCAACACATTTGAAACAGCCATCTGAAGTGAGTAAAATATTTATTAATAAATATCCGCAGAATTAGGAACCATCCAATCCAAAACGCCCAGATAACCCTGCAATGCCTGTAGCTACACGATGTGTTTTGCCAAGATTTCAAGAAACATTTGGTCGAAGAAATAATATTTCCAACACAATACTTCCCAGCTCGAGCAGTGGGAATTTTGAGAAAAATTCAGAAGAAAAAATTTTGGATTTATATGCGGGCGTATGTGAGCAGAAAGCAGATAAGCCTAAAAAAACAAAGAATACTTTACATAAATGCAGTAGATGTCCAATGAAATTCAAATGAAAAGATTATCTCGAATCTCATGAGCGCGTTCACAATGTTGAAAAACCATATGTATGCAATTTTTGTGACAATACTTTACTACTTACTTTTACAATACTTTTGTTTTTTATAAATACTGGTAATCTGGCCACACACATCCGTACCCGTACTGGGGAAAAATCATTCTCGTGTGATAAATGCGGTAAATGCTTTCCTGACAGTAGCAATCTTCCGCACACACACTGGCGAAAAGCCATATGCATGTAATAAATGTAGTAAAATATATTTCGATAATCGCGACCTCAAACATCACATGCTTAAACACGCTGATGAAGAAAGATGCAAGTGCGATTCTTGCGGCGATAAATTCTCCTCTGAGGAATCGCTTGGAGCTCACAATTGTAGGGAGAGTAAATGAAGTAGTTCTTCATGCAGTGCTTTATTCAAAATGCTTGTATTGTTGCTTTTTTCCACTCGCATCATTCACCGATGATTTTTTCGTCTTTGGGTAAGATGCTGTTTTAGAAATTAAATATTTTTAATACAATCTTGTATTGCGTGCTGTAGTATCATGTGTAAGCAGGGGTTCTCTGCAACATGAATGGTTTTTTGGTGTTTTACGATATTTAATGTAGATTCGTTTAATAATTTTCGTTACAATTATCTACAATAATTAGAGGTAAAATTTAGAAAACGGTTTTTCCATTGTGTAATTAGATATTTTAATCAATAATTTTAACTCTTGTGCTGAAATATTTTAATATTATGACGTTTTAATGGGTTTTTGTGCATTTTAAATTCTTACAACCCATCATTTTTAATGAAATATGTTGATAAATTTTAATATTAGCTTTTACTTATGAGGATATTACTGTTAAAGTAAATCTTATCATTATACTAGTTCCAATTCAATATCCTTAAATTTTACATTAAATTTCACACATTTATTTTTATGAGTATTTTATATGCGTGGAACAATTTTCAAATAATAGCAGATAATTTTATACAAATATATTTATATTTGAAAAAATTTAGTTTATTGCGATTGATATTTTCATGTTTTATTAATAATAAATGTGTTTTAAATATTGCATTGTAGATTTTCTGATTAATGTTTTTGAAAGCATTTAGCAATTCAATTAACTGACTGTTGAACTCAATATAGTAGTTCGTTAATTTTGGATAATTTTTTTATAATCCATTGTTATGTTCTCTATTTTATTTAATATTCGTATTAGTACTTTTATTCCATTCATAAGATTTCTGTTAGAAATTTTTAATGGATTTTAATCTAATTTAAATTCTTACAACCCTTCAATTTAAATGAAATATGTTAAAAAGAAAATTTTTAATAATAGCTTTTATTATTTTATTATTAATGTTAGAGAAAATGTCTGTCCTAAACTATTGTTAAGTTAATATCGATATTTTTTTAGTGCATTGAATTTAACGCCTTTTGTTTTTCTTAATTTATTTATATGTATACAACCGAAAATCTGTCCAAATAATTTCCAGCTTTATTTTGTAAAAAAAAGTTTGTAATGGATATTTTTTTTTACTAATAATAAATGAGTATTAAATATTGCTTTGTTGTCTTTCTGATTAATGTTTCTGAAAAAATGAGCATTTTAATCAGCTGATTCGTGATCTCAATAATGTTTTTGAAAATTATTTAATTAAGCAATTTCAAAAAATCAGGTTTGTACTACTCAAAATCTTCCTATTCTGATATAAAAAGAATTAAATGTTTGTTATTGTATTTCTCTTAAAAATACTATTTCGATATTATTTCGATTTCGATTCTAATCCTATATTAAGTATTTTAATGAGTGGAAAGAAATTTTTAATGTTAACGAAATATTTTTTAATTGTTAATCCCTGTTTCTTACGTGTATCATTGTGCTTATAATGAAAGACAGTCGAATCCAATAGAATGCAACATTTTCTATTCGATTCAGTACATAAAATTTTCTCGGAGAAAATTTTGAATGCTTTTAACTGTTGAGATCGTTCGTTCACAGTCGTCGTCTCTTAACAAGCTTTAAAGTTGGTCCTTTTCAGTTTAATCATAAAACTTGAAAGGAAATATTTTATAGTGAAGGGGACAATTATTAATATTAGATATAAATATTCCATTCTAATATACACACAGTCTGATTTTTGAAACATTCATTCACGAAATCTGTAGTAAAAAAGGAGGTGCAATGAGGTTAATTAAAGGCATTGGATACTTAACTGTTAAAGCTGATTTTTAAGAATCAGCTTCATTATTAGATGTATTATATAATAATAGTAAGAACGTACGTTCATCTACATAAGACTAGAGAATTCGTTCATTGATTACCTTTGGGAACATACTATTGGCATAAATGAACAAAATTTCAATCTCGGGTAACGGTTCAACCGATTGTATTCGTAATATTGTTACAGGCATATAGACGCTTTAGGATTGCTAGCAATTCTGAGGATTACTAACGATTTGACTTATCAACGAGTATAGAAAAGTATAGGCTTTAAATTGCTAAAATCATAAGGTTCACCGACAAAACAAACGATGGGATTTTAATACGAAGGATAATGTGGCAATAAAAATAGAAGCCTTTTTTTTTTTTAATAGTTTTATTTCTTTAGTTTTAACCTACTCCAAGATTCAAAATTACTTTTACTTTTTGTGAAAGTGGTCACGCGTTTAAAAGAAACATTAGAATGATTTCGCAGACATCGTCTCGCGTTCCATGGACAAAACAAAAACAACTTAACCATATCAAATTGCTGTATAATTTTTTTTTTTCCTTCTAATGCAACTTAACCATATCAAATTGCTGTATAATTTTAAACTTCAAAATAATTTTATCATTTTTTTGCTTATAAATTTTATATAGATTAACATAAAAGGATTAATTTTCAGATAATTTAGTTTAAAAAATGCAACATATGCAATTTATTGTTTTAGTTGAATCTATGCATTTGAATGAAATTCAATAATATAAAACATAAAATTTCCTACAAAGCCTCTACGTATTTTTAATGAAAATTATTTATTTCGACCATTGTATCCATTTTAATTCACATATTATTTTCCTGTGTTCTAATCAACCCTCCTACACTATTTTGTAACATTACAATTGTTAGATGTAACTACAGTTGGATCTGAATAATGAGATTTTAATTTTGGTAACTGGTTATTTAAACTTGCCTAAATTAATGTTAAAAATGCGATTTAAAGATTTACGAGTCTTATGCAATAAAAAAATATATAATTCCGTCACAATACAATGAACTGAATTTGTTAATGAACCAAAGGAATGTATATTCTTTAACAAGTGCATAATAAAAACTAATGAACTAAATCTGAGAGCAGATAATTAGTATAGTCAATGTTTAAGTTACATACAATTAATTCTTTATACTAATGAGACCAACCGGTCACTCAAATCTAATAGCAGATAATCAGTGTCATGGATAATGATACATCATGAAATTAACGATTGTCTGTTCGACCTTCACGAGTCGAAACAGTTACAGATGATTTAACGACTACTTGATGAGTTGCTGCATCGTAGGGTCAGCTAAGGAAGTGTCCACTCCAATGAGAGGTGATTAAAGGAATCCCCACCTCCTCTTGACAGAATTACTTAAAGGGATTTTTTGGAGAAGGAAGGAGAGCTGCGACGAATCGATAAGAAGTGTTTCTCTGAAGTGACTGAATAGGCCGGAGTTTCCGATCTATTCCAAAGTGAGTCCTTTATGGTTTCGTCTAGCACGCAGCCAGATAATAAAGGCCTGTCTCCTAACAAGTACATTTTATTTAAAAAATATAAATAGTAATTGTTTCAAAAAGCATTTTATGTTTTTAAGAAAGAGTAAAACACGTAGAAATATCAAGAGTTCGTTAAATAAAAATAGTAAATATGTAAACATTAGAAAAATATTTCATTCAAAGTTTTTTTATTTATTTTATTGTAGACTAGGAAATCAGCTACTTTGCCAATAATGCGCCAGCCTGAATCTCGCATCAGATAATTTTATCTGTGTGATATTTATAGGCAAAAACATGCTCATTTTATAATTGCTCGCCACAAAGTAGATGGAAAATATATTCTTTTCTTATCATGAGGATTTTATTGTATGCCATAATCAGTCCCATTTATGATGCCACAAGGTATGGAGGAGAGTTTTCCCTTCCAGAAAAACCTTCAAGCATAACTCTCCCGCAGCTGCGAAAGATGTCATAGAAAAGTCAGATAACCACCAGACACTTCCACTTATGAAACAAGGACTGCAACTTACGACGCCAGCAGATTTGAACCTGGTTACTTAAGCATGCTAAATGCAAACGCTCATCAAGATGCACTCACATACTGAAAAATAATGAGTATTGCAATATTTACTAAATAATACAAATTTAATGAAATTTTCACTTCTTGTTCATTCAATGCCAACAAAATGTGTTTTTTAAACTTTGTTAAAAGATATTTCTGTTCGTGATTTTGATGAGAATTTCAGTTTATGGTTTAAATAATAAACATAATTAAAAAGAAATTAATATTTTCATGAAAAATCCTTTATATATAATTGTATTAATTATAAATTAGTTAAAAATTAGTTATTAGCCAGGATACTATAGTTCATCACGTGACAATAATTTTTTTTAATTCCAGTATACTGGAATTACACAGTCCAGCCACATTAATGTGACCACCACCTACTTTCGACGTCAACGTGAAACAACCAATCACAAAAGGCAGGTGGCAGCACATTGCAGTGGAGTGTATATAAAGAATACCACTTAATACCACACTACACTTACAGCCAGAATATACAAGAGTGTATATTACGGCTTTTGACAGGTGGTCACATTAATGTGACTGAACTGTGTATATTGTAATATTTATTACGATGTTCACATTATTATTATATTGTAATATTTATTAAAATGTTCACATTATTATCACATCTTTTTCTTTCACTAAAACAGGAATTGTTTATCCAAAACATTTTCTTTTTGGTGTATGCAATTCAAAATTGTGAAAAATATATTTAAAAATAAATAAATGAAATAATAATAATAATAAACTAATAAAAGAGAAAGAACTGGCAAATCTATTTAAACTGTTCATTTATTGAAAAATTTCTCTTACATAGAACCATTTCGCGTGATTTGTGTCGTGCTACACAATAAACACTTAAAACAATGATGGAAATATATACAAAAAATTAAATTCTTTCAGTTAAAATTAACAGGATTCAAACCTTAAAACAGCAATGTAAGTTATGCTAATTCGCAGAATTAAAAAAAGAAAAAATATTCCTAACCATCTTCAAAGATCGAACAGTGAGAGGTTAATAGAAACAGAAGGATGAATGTCTAAATTTTAAATCACCCGGAATAAGGCCTGGATTTGGAACATTAAGAAAAAGGATGTCAGCCCATTCCTTGTCGAAGTACCCTTTAACGGTATATATATCTATTGATTGATAGCAATAACAGTTTCAAAAAGTAAGAGTACAAGAAATATCTCGATTTCCTTATACAAGTTTGATATATGAAAGAATTGAAACCATCAACATAAAGAAAGACCGATTTTAGTGCAATGAGCAAACATCTCAGTCTTTTGTTGTCTACTATGTCAGTTCTGCAAATTGTTTAAAGACGGAAATGAAAGATATTCATTGTTAAGAGAAGGTTCTTTTACAGTAAAAAATCATTACGAGAAATCTGATTAACTAATGCTATTTAACACTGCCGTCCATTTAAAATAGATGCTCGAAAACTGAAAAAAGTAAAAATGAATTTGACTGCAGCAAAAAGATCCACCATGGTAAATTTAAAAATGACGAGTTCAAATTATGTAATCTGAATTAAATATGGGAATTTAAATTGTTTTGGTGGAAGTAATGAAGTGTCAGAAACCAGCAACAACATCAGGATTTTGTACTAGTACTTTTCTTCATCTGTTGTTATTGTTAACGGGTTTCAACTGAATCACTGTTTGCGTTGGTAATGGAATAGATATGAAGCACCCTTGAATGTGATTTGCCTGTAGATCACATACTTTCTTAAAATAACAATTTTGATTTTTCAGTTAAGAAGGTGAAATTCAGCTGTGACTTTACTCTTATTATAAATAATAATCTCTCGTAATAAATTTAGAATATCTCTAACTGAAAGGTTGTGCTTTGGCAGAATAATAAATATTATTCATTAGTTTGCTGTGATATATGGGGGGGGATATAAATTTCAGACATTGGATTTATAAATTTTTTAAAATCGGATTTCACTTCTTAATGTTTTTCTATTCTGGGATTTTATGGTGTCTTTTGATGATCAAGAAAAATAAATTTAATTCGATAAATATAACAAAGAAAACAAAATATCAGAATAAAAAATAATGTCTGCAATTGAAGAAGATAACAGCCGTCAGCTACAAAAAAAAAATCTACATGGCATCTATATAATTTATACCAGTTTCTCCAGAAATTGTTTTCTACTGCCAATTTCAAGAAACATACATTCCTTAAAAAAATGTCAATGTGCCTCCAGAATTGAAAATAATGATATTTATGTATAATTTAATATAAGTTTTATATAAACAAACATTAATTTCACATTAGATTAAATTACCAATGTCTAAATCAGTGATAATTCCTGACTTTAGGCAAACTTCCATTTAGCACTAGTGAAACAAGATAGTTCTTGTAAGACGGTTTATTTGGCAAATACAATTTAATTTATGCTCAGTTCTTCGTTGCATTTTCTTGTGTAAATTCATCTGACGTCGAGAATGAAAAGCAAGCTTGTATATAAAAAAGGAGTGTAGAGAAAAATGCATTTTTATCCATTTCCAAACAATGAATATTAAGTACCTGAAAATTAATGCATAATTAAATTTTAATGAAATTTTTAAAATGACTCTTTTACGTTTTTAATAGGATTTTAGGAAGATAATATTTTATTTACAAACATGGATATCAAGATATGTGAATTAATATCATCATCATCGGAGTTCAGCAACCATTCCTCAAAACATCCTCTCTAATTTGGCACAAAATAGCGATTTAATAACAACACGGCCAATGGACTATGAAGCACGGTGTAGTCTTCTATGGGTCAAATTAATTCTTCAACGCAAGAAAGTATTCTTCCCGACATACATCAAAGAACTCGATATGAAGAGAATGCAGCTGCCGAAATATTTCACCAGTATGGAATGTCAAATCCGAATCCGCATGAACCTGAAATTTTGGATTTTATGTTTCCAGGCATGCATCCCATTCAAGAAAATGAACCCAATTCAACGCATTTGCAAATACCATCTAAAGTTGGTTGGATGAGGATTAAAATATGTCATATGCCCTCTGATCTACAAAAATAAGAAAGGGACGCCATTTTTTATATTAAGAATATAGTAATAAAATTACTTTAGCTCACTA
The DNA here is from genome assembly GCA_021605075.1 of Caerostris darwini. Classification (NCBI taxonomy): domain Eukaryota; kingdom Metazoa; phylum Arthropoda; class Arachnida; order Araneae; family Araneidae; genus Caerostris; species Caerostris darwini. The sequence goes on along the minus strand of BPLQ01007673.1, from coordinate 1,724 downwards.
TTTTTTCAAATGCCAAAATTATAACGATTAAATAAAACCGTTTTACTATTTGGAAAAGAAATCCTATCCCAGCATAATTTTAGCGGAAATTAATACCGAATAAAATCCAAATTCCCTCGAAATGAATCCAAAATTTTCAGATTTTGATTATCTTACTATGAAGTGTAAGAAATTGAACAGAAAAAGTAAAATTGTTTTCGATAAATAAAATAAAAATTAATTTTTGTCTCATAAGTATCCATGATAAAATATCCTTTAAAGATATTTAATATAAAATATCTTGTTTGAAATTTTTTTTTTATTTAGACTCTGCCTGCATTAATCTATAGCAAACTAAAAAATAACTTCAGTACAGAATCTAAGCGTACCAAGAGATGCAAAACTGAAAGCTTCTGCGATTTGGAAATCTCATAACACTAGATTATAAGTTGCTCTTTAGTTACTGAGTAAAATTCAGCGTATGTTTTAATAAACATTAGCGCGTTTTACACTGAAGTGACAAAAGTCATGGAATAGCAATATGCAAATTTTCAGATGGCAGTAGCATCGCGTAGAACAGGTATAAATGCGCAGTGCTTTCACAGAGCTTTCATTTCTGTTCAAGTTATTCATGTGAAGAGGTTTTGACGTGATGATGACCGCACGACGGGAATTAACAGACTTTGAACGCGGAATGTTAGTTGGAGCTAGACGCATGGGTCATGCCATTTCGGAAATCGTTAGGGAATTCAACATTCCCAGATCCACTGTGTCAATAGTGTGCCGAGAGTATGAAATTTCAGGCATAACATCCCACCATGGACAGCGCAGTGGTCGACCGCCTGCACTTAACGACCGAGACAGGCGACGTCTGCAAAGAGTCGTAAATTCTAACAGACAAGCAACACTGCGTGAAATAACCGCAGAAATCAATGTGGGACGTACAAGGGACTTGTCTGTTAGGACTGTGCGGAGAAATTTGGCTTTCTTGGGCTATTCCCGCAGAAGACCGACTCGAGTGCCTTTACTGACAGAACGACATCGCTTGCAGCGACTATCGTGGGCACGTGAGCATATCGGTTGGTCCCTAGACGAATGGAAAACCGTGGCCTGGTCCGATGAGTCACGATTTCAGTTGGTAAGAGCTGATGGTAGGTTTCGAGTGTGGCGCAGACCCCACGAAGCCATGGACCCAAACAACGATGGGATTTTTATGGATGACAATGCGCTATGTCACCGGGCCACAACTGTTCGCGATTGGTTTGAAGAACATTCTGGACATTTCCAACGAATGATCTGGCCACCTAGATCGCCCGACATGAATCCCATCGAGCATTTATGGGACATCATCGAGAGGTCTGTACTTGTCCAAAATCCTGCACCATCAACGTTTTCACAATTATGGACGTCTATCGAGACAGCATGGCTCAATATTCCTGCAGAAGACTTCCAACGACTTGTTGAGTCCATGCCACGTCGAGTTGCTGCACTTCGCTGGGCGAAAGGAGGGCCGACACGATATTAAGAGGTATCCCATGACTTTTGTCACTTCAGTGTATTTCTCAATTTATCCATTTAGTAGCATTTTCAGGTAGTTAAAGTTAAAAAAATAAAAGTTATAATAAGTATACTTTATTGAAATGTAGCGATAATCTTTATTATGAAAATATCAAAATATATGATCCGGGAATCATTTTAAACCTGCGACACAGAGATCCAGAAAACTAATCAGTCGTCCATCAGTC
>BPLQ01007671.1:0-21275 GCA_021605075.1 Caerostris darwini | reverse complement strand
AAATTATTTTTTGAGAAATAAAGTCCATGAGAAAGAGTAGTAACCTTCTCTGAAAAAAACCTTTTTTTTGAAAAGAGTATTCAGCAGCTCGAAACATAGTTTCGAAAGAGATGTATCTTCAAATTTTCCTGACAACTTCATTTAAATTAAGAATTTTTTTGTTTTGTTTGTTTGTGAATGTTTGAAAGAAATGTTTGTTTTTTACCATGTATTCTTAAAAAGGGGAAACCCGATATACTTTCTTACCAACTTTGCTTTCTTTTTTTTCCAACTTTTCTTTTCTTTTCTTTCTTGCTAATTTTTCTGCCAATTTCATTTAAATTAAGAATTTATTTTCATAAATACATTTTCAATAGTCATTTGTTATAATTGGTTTGACGAGAATGTAGGTTTGTTTCTTACCATGTACTTAAAAGGTAACAATTCTAATTAGTTTCTGGCCAATTTTTCTTTCTTTTCTTTTGTTTCTTGCCCGTCTTTGCTGGTGCTTTGAGACATGGATGTTTGTAGTGGTCTGAAATCCACTTTAAACCCTAGGTCCCGGTCAAATATTCAGTCGCCGTGGTCATCCCCATGTCTCGATATCTGGTAGTAGGCCAACGGCCTTAACCCGCCATGGGGCTGTTGCATCAGTAAAGAAGATTATATTATTTATAACATTGCGAGAGATAGAAATGCATATCAGAACTTATTGTGTAAGCCAATTTAGGGATTGGAAATAAAAATACTTTGCTGTATCACTGATTCTGATAATTGTTTGTGTCTGCAAAGTTTTATTGATAATGGAACATAAATTCTGTCCAGTTGTTGCAAATTAAACTGCATAAAAATATTGATTTCGATCCTTAAATTTCAAACTATTTCATATGTTTTAGCAGATCATGAATGATCATGAATTCATAAAATGAGCCACAATTTTTCATTAAGTCCATTTTTTTAAATTAGATGTATATAATCATAATTAATGTGATGTATACTTTTTAAAGATAATGGAACACCAAAACAATTTTGCATATATTAAAATAGTTTAGCATGTGATTTTAGTGAACATTAAAGCAAGGATTGACAAACTGCTTTTTATTTGAAATTAAGCATTCACACAAATTTAAAAAGAATTACTTAAAAATGTTATCATGCATACTCAGAGCAAGAATTACCACACATTTTTTAAACAACAGGCCAACTGACAGGTCCACCAACAAACGGAACAAACATTTTACAAATAGAAATAGGTTGACTTATTTACACGATTAAAGAAATAAGTTACCATTTTTTTTCTAATGCAGCTGGCATAAACTTAGACCGTTGTCTTTTATGTCTTAAGTTAAGCGCCGCACCGGCGTTACTCACTTAGCACTATCCATGGAGTGATTGTAGCTTGAAGATAAGCTACGGACGCGGAGTAACACTACCCCCGCAACACTCTATGATCATGATAGATCGCTACCTACGGCTTAAAGGGGATTTCGAACCATTACAAACATCCATGACACCACCGGGACTTGAACCCGAAACCTGTGGCACCGAGCGTCAGAGTGCCAGCCACTCGACCCTCTATTTATCATACAATAGTTAAAATTATCGATCTTAATAATTCATATCAATAATTTTTAAATGTAAAAAATTCAAATTTATTTTGCTTAGCAAGCGTATTTATTGTTTTTTTTTATTCGTACGTCATTTACGACTACATGAATCCAGTACGCCTATATTTTATATAGTAATACCTTTTCAGTAGGCTTTTTCAGCGCTTAAAGTTTGTCTGATCATTTCAGATTCATATTGTATCGCTTGATTATATGAAAATCATTGGCACAAAGTATCCGTGAGGAAATATGATCATACGAGATTCAGCAGATTTTAATATCTGCTATAGTATACGATGCATATCATATCACCACAGTATATGATATTCAGCTATTGTTTATTATCCTTATAATTTAATAAAACTCTTATTTTGCTATGTACGTTGTTTTATGAAATTCTATTTCACTGCAAAACTAAGGCATAAAGTTAGTAGAGTAATAACAAAAAATAACATGTGCCGATTATAGAAAAGGTTTGGTTAGTCGCTCTAAAGTCATTTTGTGCCCAATTTGGGCTAATTAGACTGGGGCCTACAGTGGATTCCAAACCACTCACAAATATCCGTGCCACCGCCAGGACTAGAGCGCTCGCCAATTGGCCATCAGGCCGCTGTAGAAGAAGTGCATATAATGAATTTCTTTAAAGCAGGTAAATACAATTGACGTTGGCATCAACTGATATTCTAGTGTGTCAGAAGGTGCCATGCATGTTTGTAGTAGTTCAGAATCCACTTTAAGCCGTAGGTCCCTGTGTCATATGACTGGGGTCTGATGGCCGAGTGGCTAGTGTTCTGGCGCTTGATACCTCAAGTTTCGGGTTCGAATCTCACCGGGGACATGGGAGTTTGTAGTGGTTCGGAATCCATTTTAAGCCATAGGTCCCGGTCTCATATGACTGTAGAGCGTCTTAGAGTCCAATCAGACTTCTTCTCACCCACATCATGCCCAAATAGTAGAGGGCAACTCAGCTCTAACACACTGGTGTAGTGTAGTAGTTGTAGTATAGTGGTCTCATATGACCGTAGAGCGTCACGGAGACTAGTCAGACTTCTTCCTCACAAAATTTCCAGACTGTAAAGGGGCAACTCAGCTCTTGGCACAGTGATGTGGTGTGGTGTAGTAGTAGTAGTGTTCTTAGGCAGATAAATGTATCCGGACTTCTGCGTCAGTTGAGTCCACCTTCGCGCCCCTTTAGCAATGTAATTACTTTTAAATAAGGATTCTGAATATTGTGCGACTTTTTCGCAAGATGAAAAATGTATTTCTTTAATTAAGCAAGAAGATGCGCCAAATATTAGGAATGTGACAAAATATTAGAGGATGCGACAAAACACGAATTGTAGTTTAGGAAAGGGATATATATTCGTAAATAAAGCGAATTGTAGGAATTCTAATATAATAATGAGGAAGAAATAAACAAGGATTCCGAAGAATGTGCGAGTTTTGAGCAAGATGGCAATTGCATTTATTTAATTCAGTAGGATAATGCAATAAGCAGTGCGACTTCTAATTCATACGAGAGGGAGATATTAGCAAATAATGTGAATTCAAACAAACTGAATTTGAGTGCGATAAAATTAAGAGATTAACAAAATCAATACGAATCGTTAGACAAAGTGTTGCGGAGTTGTTTAAGGATAGAAAGGAAGTTTAATCCTGAATGCAGGATTAATTTAACACAAGGCTAAAGTATTAGGAAGGCTTTAAGTCAGATTTCATTACCGAAATGTTGAACATGAGAAAGTGTTAAACTTTGACCTGAAATCAGTGTTTAAGGGGCACTTAGGAGTTAGAAAACTAAAAGAAAGGAAAAGATGTAGGTTTTGTTGAATACGGAAAAGGAGATTTCTGAGTATATCCAGAAATGTAGGGGTTGCAAATTTCAAAAGAAAGAAAAAAAAATTGTGATAATTTTTAAATGGCATCAATCTTCCACCCTTAATCAAAATGCAGGCGATGAGACGTCTAAATCGCCCATTCTTGAAGAAGGGGCTTCGTTCTGTGCATGTATTGTGCTTGAACTGGTGTGTCCACTGCCAATACTCCTTAAAAAGATTTCTGACAAGCTTATATTGACTGAGGAGTTGGAAACTGCTTTCTGTGAGCTGAAAGCGGCCCTCCAGAACTATATATCTTTACACCTGTTTCAAATTATTATAAGTATGTATAAGTTCAAATCATGCCACTTATTTTCGACTACTACTATTATTGCTACTGCTACATCACAACATACCACATCACTGTGCCTAGAGCTGTGCCTTCAACGTCATGTCATTCCGTAATCTATACGCCCGTTGGCATGGCATTGAAGATGGCATTTCCATGCCATTCTTCAATGTCATGATCAACGGGTGTATAGATTACGGAATTCCAATGTGTTATTAAGTTCCACTAAACCTTCGCATCTTAAATTAATTATAAAATTTGCAAAAAATGTAATTTCTTAGATTAAAAATAAGTAATACAAAAAAATTTCAAAATCAATTCCTACTTTTTTCCCCACTATATTGCAGAAATCCTTTATAAATAATTATCATTCTTTTTTTTAAGTTAGAAAAAAAATTCTCTCTCTCACACACACACTTTCTCTCTCTCTCACAAATTTATTCACATGTTTCATTTTTCATTTTGTTCCCTCCTTGACTCCGACTAGAACCCAGAATAAAAAAAGAAACTTCTTTCCAGCTATCTACACGCTTCGCCACTGACGGTATTTATTCCTAAATTTATATCCTGCATCATATATACTTATGGATTCGAATGCACTTATGTCTGTATGTACGTGTGAATATATGTTGGTTAGTGGAATAAGGTCGTTTCGTTGGAATACATAGCGGCTTGTACATGTGCATATACGCCCATATGTACATGTGCATACATATGGGCCTATATCCACTCGTACAAACCGCCATATATTCCTACTCGTACCTATATATTCATATGTACACTCACGTACATAAATTAAGGATAATGAAGTTCAGGCAAAGAAAGAGACAGAAGCAAAACAAATTTGACTTATCTGATCTTGGGGAATATTACACCACTCATCAAGCAATGCCCTCCGAAGTTCCGATTGACAGGTGGGAGGGGGTTGACGGGCTACAATTCGTCGGCCAAGCATATCCCACACATGCTCTATTAGATTCAAGTCCGGTGAGTATGCTGACCAATCCATACGGGTGATATCCTCCAATTGAAAGCATTCGTCTACAATGTTTGCACGGTGAGGACGGGCGTTGTCAGCCATAAACAGAAATTCAGCACCCATGGCGCCCCGCACCAAACGTACATGTTGTTCCAGAATGACATCCCGATAGATGTGGCCTGTGATCGTTACACTCTGAACATGCAGGTCAGTTCTGGAACCAAGAATAATTCCTCCTCAAACGAGCCATCCTACACCACAGTAACGGTGTCGTTCAATGGTGTTCTCTTGGTGGTAACGGGTACCTGGCGCTCTCCATATGAAAGTCCGGCGAGAATCAGACTGCAAACTAAACCTGAACTCGTCGGAAAACATCACACAAGATCACTGTTGCGGTGTCCACAATGCATGCTCTCTTCTCCAGGGTAATCGCAGGCGACAGTGAGTTGCGGTAAGTGGAACACATCTGACAGGCCTACCAGCATATAGACCAATGCACCCTAAGCGTCTGTACACGGTCTGCCCTGAAACTGTCGTACCGGTAGCTGAAGAGAGCTGACGAGACAGGTCTGATGCTGTGCTCCGTCTGTTTCTTTTGGCAGTAACTGCTAAATACCGGTCCTCATTCGGCGTTGTAACTCGGGGGCGACCTGTGCTGTAACATCTACTCACATTACCATCATCTTGGAATCGTTGCCAAAGCCTGGAGATGACACTCTGGGCGATTCTGAGTTCCTCGGATACTTCAAGCTGGCTACGTCCACATTCCAGTCGTCCGATAATTATACCACGTAAAACATCGTCCAAATGCTTCCTTTGTGCCATAACTATGCGGTTATTGCACTGAAATTCTTTTAAAGCGCTTGTGAACAATTTTACTTCTTTGCCACCATTCCTTATATACCCCTCTCTTACACTCTCGTCATTGTGACGTACTATCCGCGCCATCTGGTGGTTTCCTGTAATTTGCATATTCTTCTTCAAGATATGTGTGATAATTCTACAGGTGAAACTTTTATTTTAGAGTTCAATTTCTTTGTTATTCTGAATTATCCTAAATTTATGGACATGAGTGTATATCTTATAATATATAAAAGATATGTAATAAGAGAATTTTTCTTCTCACATATAAAACTAAAATTTAATTAGTGAATTAATATTTGAAAAAACTACATTAACCTCAAGTGTCCTCTACTACAAGATTAAAAAAAGAGTATTTGAACTTGAGTGGATGAATAAAAAGTGTTTTATGAACAATTGAAAATTTGAACAAGGTATATAAATATATATAGGGAGAGTGTGAACTTATAGTAGGAATTGTAAAATGATAGATAAATAAAAATTAAATTACAGGAAAAAATATTAAAAAACATCTTCTACTTAGAGACAATGACAAGGAGATTGGAAAAACGCAAAAGCTGTGGGTACAATTAGGTGTCCGTACAAGATTCCCAAAAACGAGATTAAAAATAAAATGAAAGAAAACTTTAATGGACAGATAGCCAGATATCGTGCGAGATATAAGCCTCATTATAAAAATAGAAGAATGAAAAATATAGTCGTGTAAGTTTTTCTAAATAAAGAACAATTTCTAACGAAACACATGATCTTATTAAATAACTAGGTAGTATAAAATTTAATAAATTTATGTACTATTTAATTTGATTGTAAAACTTACAAAGAATAATTAACGAAACTAAAAGCACCAGGTTACCCCACACATACGGCAGAAAAAGCTTTTAGGTATTTTGTATATAAGTGAATATATATGACTATATTTGTAATTTCATTGTTTTTTTATAAAAAAACAAATTCTTGAAAATTAATAAATTTATGCACAATTTAATTTGATTGTAAAACTGTATAAAAAATAAATAATTGAAAGTACACTAGAATACCCCACATATACGAAAGAAAAACGCCTTCTGTTATTTAGTATATACGTAAATATATAATACTATTTTTTTAATTTTGTTGTATTTAAAAAAAATTATTTATGCACAATTTAAGTTGATTGTAAAAGTGTATAAAAAAGAATTAAATAATTTAAAGTACGCGAGGATAATTTACATATACGACAGAAAGAATCTTCAATTATTTAGTATATACGTAAATATATAATACTATTTTTTTAATTTCATTCAATTTTACAAAAAAAAATTCTTTAAAAAAATAAAATTTAATAAATTTATCCACAATTTAATTTGAGTGTAAAACTGTATAAAACTCACCAGTATAACCCATATATGCGATGAAAAAATGCCTTCAGTTATTTTGTATATACGTAAGTATATAATACTATTTTTTTTATTTGTATTTTATATAAAAAATTTCTTTAAAAAATATATATATTTATACATGATAAAAATGAATGTTAACTGAAGTAAAAAGCTCAATCAAGATGAAAAAAACCAGGAAATAAGTTTTATACTTCAAGTAATAGTTATAGAAAACAGAAATGTAACCGAAAGAGAAATAAACATATTAACTAAATCTTTGAAAACTACCACATATAAAAGAAGAAAATGCTAAAATTGATTTTCTACAATGTGCCTTTTCTTTATAAAAAAAATGCTCTAAGAAAACATTTATTAAAAAGCACTGTAGTAAATCCATCTACACTTCCAATTCATTATAAAAGTGTACAAAAAAATTTACAATCCACATGAAGCAAAAAATAAATCTCAAGCCGCAGGAAAAAAGAAATTGGAAGGATTTATTTATATAAATCCTTCCAATTTCTTTCTTAACTTTTATTGTTACTTAATTTTTTTCATTGCAGATAGAAAAATTTTATACAATAAAAATTAGTAAATTTTACATCTTTAAGAAAAATTCTCAAAAAAGAGAAAAATTACAAGAAATGAAACAGAAAGTTGTAATGCAAAAAAAAGGAACACAAATATAAAAATAAGACAAATCTTTAAAAAAGTATCTACATTTTATTCTTATTCTGTAAAGAATAAAAATTATATTTGTTCTTAATTGAATAATTTAAAAAATTCTTAGGAAAAAAAAGCATGATTCTTTTAAAAATCTTAAAAAATAATAGAAATGATTCTAATACAATCAGAGTGCAACTTAGATCTACTACTGTGTTCAAAAAGTAAGACAAGTTTCCAATTTAAATTTCCCGGGCATATGATATTTCAATTTTTTTTCTTTTATTCTTTTTTTTTATTGGCATTGTCCTTGACATCTGTGTGAAATTTGACGTCAAAATATTCATTAGTATTTGAGTTACGGTTGGTTTTGAGAGATGCTAAAATTGATTCCGGCGATTTTTGAAATGTCCCTTCAATCGACTTAAAATGGTGTCCCCGGAGTGGTCTTTTGAGTATAGGGGATATCAAGATAAATAGTAAGATTTCACACAGCTGTCAAGGACAGTGCCAGCAACCTAAAAAAGAAAAAAAAAATTGAAACATCACAAACTGGGCTTACTTTTTGGACACAGTAGTACCTCCTCGTGGTGCACTCCGGACAACATCTAATACGACAAAATTATCTACAGATACGGCCTTCAGTCTCCTATCAGTTTGAGTTTTTTAGAGTTCTGCAGTGGTGGATTGTCCCAAAACAAAAGAGAGGATATTTTAAAAGGTCCTTAGGTGTTCCTTCTTTTAAGATGTTGCACCTAGAAATAGTCACAAGCCCTGGTACGATCCTATTCATGATATCCCTGAATGGCATAGAGAAAAATAGGTGCCATTGCTACGACTTTTATGTGATTATGATTGTCTCCGTAAGCACCTTAACAGAATTAAACTGTCCTCTGAGTGATAGCCAGGAAGAAATGGATATGTCTCACCTTACTTCCTGTTCCGCACTGCCTCCTGCTTCTTTATGGAAGCGTTATTGGATTGCCAGTCTTAAGTGGATGACTTAACTGATGTCTTATGCTTCTATCTGGTTCTTTGTATTTATTTTTTTAAGATATCTGTTGTCCTGTAAACATGCCATTGGAAATAAAAAAGAAAAAAAAAATTGTCTTGTTTTAAATAAAAAATTAACACTTTTTTCTGTTTGTAAGCTTCGGTTTCCAATTCTCATATTTCAGTTTGGATTATGTATGTTTCCTAAATGGTTTTAAAATAGTATATCTGTCAAGAAATCTGCAATAAATTTATTGTTTGTTATAATTATAATTTAATGTTTACATATAAAAAAGTATAAAACATTCTTTTTTTGTGCTACTCATAGATAAGTTACGGTAAATTTACACAGCCCACGGCATCAGTAATCTATGCATCACTGATATATGACGGGTAGAAACAAATAAAATATAGATTTTAATTTATTACCTCCTCGCACACGTGTAACGTCAGACTTTCTAACTGTGCATAATTTAATAAATTTTTACACTTTAGAAATAATTGACTGATTCTTCAAGTCCCAAAAATCAATCGCCATTTTAAATTACTTTTAAATGACATTTTTCAAGATCCAGTTAACTTCACAGCAATGAATACCGTAATCCACCAATAACGCATTTCTTTCTGTGTGCCATAGCCTCATAGGATAATGCGACTCTTTACCATTATGAATATTCCTCTTTGTCAATTATAATTTTAAATTTAACTCATTTACTCCGCTTCCCTCACCTCCTTAAGCTAATGGTCGCCATTGAGTATAACGCGAAAAAGAATGCTCTTTGTCTAATGCATCATCAAGAGATGGAAAGCCATATCTTTCTTTTTTTCTTAACTCTCTTTTATCTTTGCCCGTGTGCACCAAGTCAGATAACTAGTTTGTTGTGGTTATTTTGTCTTTTAACTAGTATAATGCGTCCCAGGGCTCATTATATGTCTTTTAAGTAAAGGCAATTAAAATGGAAATGAAAGCTGAAAAAAAAAATCTTAAACAATTGTATTCGTTTAAAAAAATGCAAATATACATGCATTTGCATGTTTTTTCTTGCTTAATTATGGGGCTTTTATTGTTTAAGTAATCAAAATAAAGCTAATCACTAAGCATTTTTCTTGTTTATTATGCATAAAAATTACTTTTTAAATTCTTTCTTTTACATTCTTTATTATAATTAATTTTAAAATGATTGTGAAACATTTACTATTTTGAGATCCCCATAGAAAATTACCGTAAATTTACCAAGTCCACGGACTTTAGTAATCTATGTATTCCCGATGTATGACAAGTATAAATAAATAAAAAAAAATATTTACTTTTATTATTTTACATTTCATTTATAATTTATTATAATGTTTGCATAAAAAGGAGTATAAAACATTCATATTTTGTGCTGCGTATACATAAGTTATGGTAAATTTGCCAGGTCCACGAACTGGAGTAATTTACACATCTATGATATATGAGGCGTAGAAATAAATATAATATAGATTTTTTAAATAATTTCATCCTCACACGTGCGTAACATCCGACTTTCTAACTGTGCATAATTTAATAAATCTTTACACTTTAGAAGTAATAGACTGATTCTTCAAGTCACAAAAATTCAATCGACATTTTAAAGTTACTTTTAAATATCATTTTTCAAGATCCAGAAACTTCACAGCAATGAATACCGTAATCCACCAATAAAGCTGTGTGCCGCAGCCTTCTATGATAATGCGACTCGTTACCATTATGAAATCATCCACAGATTGCTCCTCTCTGTCAGTTATAATTCTGAATTGAACCCATTCACTGCTCTTCCCTCACCTCTTTAAGCTGATGGTCGGCCATTGAGTACAACGCAACAAGGAATGCTCTTTGTCTAATGCATCATAAAGAGGGGGATGGAAAGACATATCTTTCTTTTTTTTAAACTTTCTTTTTTTTTTTTGCTGGTGTGCAGTAAGGCACATTATGTGTCTAATAAGTGAAGGCAATTAAAATGAAAATAAAAGCTAAAAAAAAAAAAAACGTAAACAATTATATTCGTTTAAAAGAATGAAAATATATATGTATATGTATGTTCTTTTTACTTGCTTAATTTCGTGGCTTTTATTGTTCAAGTAGTCAAATTAATGTTAATCACAGAGCTTTTTTTTTTTGTTTAGTATGTCCCAAAATTATTTTTTTAATTTTTACTTTTAGTTCCTTTATTGCAATTAATTTTTAAAATAAGTATAAGACATTCTCTATTTTGTGCTGCCCTTAGATAAGTTGCGGTAAATTCACCAGCTTCAAGGGTTTCAGTAATCTATGAATATCTGGTGTATGAGAGGTAGAAATATATGCCTATAATATAGATTATTAAAATAATTTCATCCACACACGTGCATAAATTCAGACTTTCTAACTTTCCATAATTTAATAAATCTTTACTCTTTAGAAATAATCGCCTGATTCGATCCATCGACATCTTAACTTACTTTTAAAGGGCATTATTTCAAGATCCAGTTAACTTCACAGCAGTGAATACCGTAATCCACCCATAAAGCATTTCTTGCTGTGTGCCGCAGCCTCATAGGATAATGCGACTCGTTACCATTATGAATATTCCTCTTTGTCAATTATAATTCTAAATTGAACTCATTTACACCTCTTTCCCTCACCTCTTTAAGCTGATGGTCGCCGTTAAGAATAATGCAACGAGGAATGCTCGTTCTTTAATGCATCATCAAGAGAGAGATGAAAAGTCATGCCTTTTATTTTCTTTTTTTTTCCAACATTCTTTTCTTTTGTGCTGGTGTGCAGTAAGTCATATAACTTGTTTATTGCGGTTATTTTATCTTTTAACCAGTATAATGTGTCTCAGGGGTTTTTATATGTCTATTAAATATATTTTAAGTAAATTTATAAATGCTATAACGACCCATATATTATGAAATTTATTAAGATCAATAGATTAACACCAGCTGCTCGTATACTTAGAAGGAATGATTTAAACCCTGTAAAAAGCATATCTTTGGCAAAGTCACAGGAACAAAGATGAAGAGGAGGACCCGAGTTGCGATGGATAGATGCAGTTGAAAAAGAGTTTGCTGTACTAAAGGTTTTGAATTAGAGGACACTTGTCGCCCAAAGGGATGCATGGAAATCCCTTCAAAGGAAAGCCTTGGCCCACCCTGGGCTGTCTTGCTATTGATGATGATGATGTGTTAACAAGAGAAAGTCCCAATTAGCACTAAACATATACAATCCTTTATAAATCTTTATATTTTTATGTTTATTGTTTGTATTATTATGCTTTTTATGCTGACTGTTATATATTTCAATTATTGTTTATTATATTATTTACATATAAATGAGTATAAAACATTCATTTTTTTATTCTTTCCATAGATAAGCTGCGCTAAATTTATACCGGACACAGCCTTTAGTAATTTGTGCATCTATGTTGTATGAGAGATAGCAATAAATATAATATAGATTTTTGAACGAATTTCCTCTTCACACATGTGTAACATCAGACTTTCTAACTGTGCATAATTTATAAAATCGCCTGATCATTCAAGTCACAAAAATCAATCGGCATTTTAAATAACTTTTAAATGGCATTTTTCAAGATCCAGTTAAATTCACAGCAATGAATACCGTAATCCACCCATAAAGCATTTCTTGCTGTGTGCCGCAACCTTACAGGATAATGCGACTCGTTACCATTATGAAATATTCCACGGATTGCTCCTCTCTGTCAGTTATAATTCTAAAGTGATCTCATTCACTGCTCTTCCCTCACCTCTTTAAACTAATGGTTGCCATAGAGAGAAATGCCACACAGAATGCTATTTTGTTTAATGCATCATCAAGAGAGAGATGGAAAGCCATTGCTTTCTTTTTTTTTCAACTTTCTTTTCTTTTTGCTGGAGTGCACCAAGTCAGATAACTAGTTTGTTGGGGTTATTTTATCTTTTAACTAGTATAATGTGTCTATAGGGTCGTTATATGTAAATATATTTGAGTATATTTTAAGTAAATTTATAAATGCTATAAATACCCATAAATTGTTAAATCGATTAAGATTAATAAATTAAACTGGGCTGATTATATACTTAGAAGGAATGATTTAAACCCTTTAATAAGTCCAGCTTTGGCAAAGCCACAGGGACAAAGAGGAAGAGGGACGACCCATGTTGCGATGAATAGACTCAGTTGAAACTGATTTTGCTGTACTAAAAATTAAGAACTGGAGGACCCTTGTCACCCAGAGTAATGCATGATAATCATTTCAAAAGAAAGACTTGGCCCACTCTGGGCTGTCGTGCTATGGATGATGATGATGTGTTAATAATCAAAAGTTCCAATTAGCACGAAACATATACAATCCGTTATAAATCTTTGTATTTTTATGTTTATTATTCGTATTCTTATGCCAATGATGACGACGGTTATGTATGTTGTTTACGGTTTTATTATAATGATTGCATATCAATGAGTATAAAACATCCATTTTTTTGCACTGCCTATAGATAAGTTACGGTAAATTTATTCAGTCAATGGACTTCAATAATCTATGCCTCTGTGTTGTGTGAGGCGTAGAAATAAATATAATATAGATTTTTTAAATAATTTCCTCCTCACACAGATGTAAACAACAGAATTTCTGACATTGCATTATTTAATAAATATTTGCACTTTAGAAATAATCGGCTGATTCTTCAAGTCGCAAAAATCAATCGACATTTAAAATTACTTTTAAATGACATTTTTCAAGATCCAGTTAACTTCACGGCAATGAATACCGTAATCCACCCTTCAAGCATTTCTGCTGTGTGCCGCAGCCTTATATGATGATGCGACTCGTTACCATTATGAAATATTCCGCAGATTGCTCCTCTTTGTCAATTATGATTCTAAATTGAACTCATTCACGACTTTTGCCTCACCTCTTTAAGCTGATGGTCGCCATTGAGAATAATGCAACAAGGAATGCTCTTTGTTTAACGCATCATCAAGAGAGGGATGGAAAGCCATATCTTCCTTTTTTTTTCAACTTTCTTTTCTCTTTGCTGGTGTGCAGTAAGTCAGGTAACTAGTTTGTTGTAGTTATTTTTATCTTTGAACTAGTATAATGTGTCTCAGGGGTCATTATATGCCTATTAAGTGAAGGTAATTAAAATGGAAATAAAAACCGAAAAAAAAAGAGGTAAACAATGATGTTTGTTTATAAGAATATAAATATATATGTATATGCATGTTTTTTTCTTGCTTAAGTAGTGAAAATAATTTTAATTACTCTGCATTTTTCTCGTTTATTATGCACAAAAATAAATTTTAAATTCATTCTTCAGAGAATCATTTTCAAAATTTTCTTTTTTAATAATTTTTTTGATTAATACGTTATTTTTTATATTACAAGCTGTAAATATATTTTTATTTAATTCATCATTGTTTTTAAATTTAGAAATAAGCATTAATCAAATTAAAATCTCATATATATATATATATATATATATTATATATATACAAAGAGAGAGACAGTGATTTAGTTTCACCTACATGCTTGAAAGATTATTCCAGATTTCTGCATAATTAGAATAATATAAAAACATTTAGGAGACATACATAATCCAATCTGAAATATGAAAACTGGAAGCCGAAAGCCTACAAACAAAAGAGTGTTAATTTTTTAATCAAAACAAAACATATTTTGTCTCTTTTATTTCCAATGTCATGTTTACAGGGACAACAGATATCAGAAAAAAATAAGTACAAAGAACAAAAGAGAATCAAATGACATCCGTTAATCCCTCCACTTAAGACTGGCAATCCAATAACCCATAAAGAAACAGGAGGCAGTGCAGAACAGGAAGCAAGGCGAGACATATCCACTTGAGACAGATCACACATGAGACAGAGAGCACCAGGAGTTTAATTAGGTGAAGGTTCTTGCGGAGACAATCGTGACCACAGAAAAGCTGTTGCAATGCCGCCGATCTTTCTCTAGGCCATTCAGGGATATCATGAATAGGATCGTGAGAGGGCTTGTGACTATTTCTAGCTGCAGTATCTTTAAAGAAGAAACAACTAAGGGTCTGTTAAAATATCCTCTTTCATGATTTGAGACAATCCACATACGTTCCACTGCAGAACTTTAAGAAACTCAGACTGAGAGCCAGACTGAAGGCCGTGTCTCTATATCATTTTGTCGTATCAGACGTTGCCCGAAGTGCATCACGAGGAGGTAAATCTACTTTGCACTTAGTTCTACCAATCTAAGTTGCACCAATCATATCAACTGACTGTTGAACATATATTTATGAAAATAAATTCTTAATTAAAATAAAGTTGTCACAAAAATTGGCGAGAAAGAAATGGAAAGAAAAGTTGAAATAAAGAAAAGTTGGAAAGAAAGTAATTCAGGTTTTCGCCTTTTAAATACGTGGTAAAAAACAAACATATTTTCTTGCCAAACCAGTTATATCAACTGAATATTGAACATTTATTTATGAAAATAAATGCTTAATTTAACTGAAATTGCCAGAAAGCTTGAAGTTATATTTCTTTGAAATCATGCTTCAAAATGCTGAATATTCTTCTAAAAAAAGTTTTTTATGGAGGGGGGGGGGGTTACCACTCCTTCTTATGGACTTTGTTTTACAGAAAAATCAATTTTGCCGCCATTTTGCACGGTTACCACACTAATGCCATTTGAATACCTTCTTTTCGAATGTGCAAAAGTGAAATTTCAAAAGACTTCTCGAGGATTAGTCGCCATTTCTCTCTGAGAGAGAAAATTTCCCAACAAATACCATTCTTTAGGAAAAGAAATACATTAAAGCAGCTGTGGTTAATGGTGCCTTATTATTCCGCGGAGAAGGTTGAGGATTTACAAAATGAGAGAAAATGATAATCTAACGTTTTCAAGAAGCATCGCTGGAAGTTTTGTTCGATTCAATTCAGTGAGTAAAAGATGAAAGATTCTTGGCCCTATGCGTGCATTCCATAAAAGCCAAAACGAACAACGAATTTCAAGAACCGGTAATGAAGTAGGAATTATGCTTGTTACGCATAAGATTCGTTATTCCAGTCGTACTAAAAGATTCGAGGATTAACTTGGAGTTCCGCATGGTATTTGCATATTGAAAAATATATATCTTCGAATAAAACTTATTTAAATATTGTATCATTAAAATTCTCCTTATGAATGGGCTTTGTAGGGTCAGAATTCAATCCTAATAGTTTTAATAATTATAATTTTGAATTTATTCATAAATATAAATCTTTGAAAAAAATTCTTTAAATATTGTATCATTACAATGGTCTTTATGAAGGGCCTTCGAAGGGTAAGAATTTAATCCTAATTGTTAAATATATATTTATGAAAATAAATTCTAAATTTAAATAAAGTTGCCCGAAAAACATTCTCTTTGGAATCATGCTTCGAAATGCTGAATATTCTTTTCAAAAAAAAGTTTTTTTTTTTCGGAGGAGTGAAACCATTCTTTCTCATAAACTTTATTTCCCAGAAAAATCCTGTTACCGCTATTTTATTCAGTTACAACACTAACGCCATTTGAATACGTCCTTCTCGAATGTGTATAAGTGCAATTTCAAAAGACCTTTGGAGGATTAGTCGCCACTTCTCTGCGAGAGAGAAAATTTCCCAACAAATATCTTTCTTTAAAGAAAGGAATACATTAAAGCAGCTGTGGTTAATGGTGGCTTATTACTTCGTGGAGAAGGTTGCGGACTTACAAAATAAGAGAAAATGATAATCTGACGTTTTCAAGAAGCATCGCTGGAAGTTTTGTTTGATTCAATTCAGTGAGTAAAAGATGGAAGATTCTTGGCTCTGTGCGTGGACTCCATAAAAGCCAAATCGCACAAAGAATTTAAAGAACCGGTAATGAAGTAGGAATTATGCTTGTTACGCATAAGATTCCTTCTTCCACATGTACTGAAAGATTCGAGGATTAACTTGCAGTTCCGCATGGTATTTGCATTTATTGAAAAATATAAATCTTTGAATAAAACTTATTTAAATATTGTATCATTAAAATTCTCCTTATGAAGGACCTTCGAAGGGTAAGATCTCAATCCTTATAGTTCTAATCATCATACTTTTGAATTTATTCATAAATATAAATATTTGGATTAAATTTGTTTAAATATTGTATCATTAAAATAATCCTTTTTTTTCCTACATCAAACTGTAACGATATATAACATTATATCATTTTAATTCTAAATTCTCATTATGAAGGGCCTTCGAAAGGTAAATTTTCAATCCTAATAGCCCTAATTGTTATACTTTTGAATTTATTTATAAATATAAATCTTTTAATTAAACTCATTTAAATATTGCATCATTAGAATGCTCCCTGTGAAGGGCGTTCGAAGGGTAAGAATTCAAATTCTAATAGTTCTAATCATCATACTTTAAATGAAGGTTTGTTTACTTTTCCCAGAATGTTTGATTCTAAACTTATTTGCTCCTCACTCTGTCTTGCGTTCTTCTGACCACTGAAAAGTTCATTTAAGCCTCTTTTAAACTCCTCCCAGGAATTCAGGGTGTTTTCGTGGTTTAGAAAACATTGGCTTGTTGTATCTTGGAACAAGAAATAAACGTTGGTTAGGTGCATCATGTAGTTCTCCTTGCTGAACTTGGTCATTCGGTCATATTTTTGTTTAGCCAGATCTTCCCCACTCTCTCCGAGGAAAATTGACAATAATTGGTAAGTTGGTGGCACCGTAACTGACTGTTTCTTCTGTCATCTGTGTTCACCCCTGGAAATATAGGCCAAATTCGGGTAAAATTTCGTTTGAATAAAGGTTTCTGCAAGAGATGTCACCGTTATCCACCACTGAAAGAACCACTTTGACTGTTCTACCACACTTGTCCCAGAGAATTTGCAAAGCACAAATTTACAGCAAAGTAACTTTATTTATTTAAAACTAACACGCAACACAAGGGAATCGAGAACCTATGGGGTCCTGCATTTTTGAATTTCAAGAATATTCTATCCAGAATAGTAAAAAGTTGTCAAATTAAAAATAAAAAATAAATTACAATAATAAATAAATTTAAGAATTAATATTCCAATTTTTTAAATTACTGAACCAGAACTCGAATGTATCAATATCCAACGTTCTACACTAGAGACATCACTACTTGTCATGAGACATGAGATTTAGTAGACATGGTGAGACATAGTATACATGTCATAGAGACATGACTACTACGAAGTACTACTACCATTACCATGATACTACTTGTAGGACTCACTTATGCTGTAATATTTGAAAAAAAAAAAATCCGATGTCTCTTTCTTTGAAGCAACTCTGAATTGTGAAGTGAAAACAGTAGGACATCAAACCTTTTCCAAGTTAGATGGCAATTCTGTGAATTTTCAACCCTTCCAATAGCATCATAGTAAAACAAAACAAAACGTGAACAAAAAAATTGAGTGAAAATATAAAGAACAATGATTATTTTGTGTGTGTGTGCAGAATGTGTTTTTTTTTTATCGAAGAATATGTTTTGAACATTAAGAAAATAATTATATTTTTACCATTAGTGAAGAAGATAATTATGTTTTTATCGTTATTAAAGAAAATAATTATGTTTTCAACGTCATTAAAGGAAATAATAATGTTTTTATTTTTATTAAAGACTTATAAACTTAAAAAATATGCTTCATTCGACAAGTATTTTGATTTTCCAAGAATACCGTTACGTTTTGTAAAAAGAATCACAGGGACATTTTTAATAAATTTGAATTAATTTTAAATCCATCAGATCTATTATCTATTATCAGAATTTTAAATCTATTTAAATTCTTCATTCAAGAGATTTATTTATTTATTTAAATTTTTCAAATCTTAAAAAACACTACATGATTTTTTTTCAAAATAGCGTGAAGTCATGAATATTAAAACGAGTCATAAAAGTTTCAGAAAATCAAATATAAATTATTATAGTTGAACACTATTGAAAAATAATAAGCTTCAAATAGGAATTTTTTCATAAATAATTGCATTCAAACACTCCTGTACTTTTTTGTTTCTTGTAAATTTTTTGTCAAAGGAATTTCAAACTGAAATTATTCCTATATAAACATTTTAAAATATTGAGGGTGAAATATCAAAAGGTCGAACAAATATTCTTTGTAAATGATTGAAAAGAAGCACGGCAAATAGTATAATTTAAGAAATCTATAAATAGTAAGTACAGAATATCATTGATGAACTCTTTTGATAGAATTTGTGTGTTAGGCGTCAAACTTATTTTTTTGCTTTTGGAGTATAAAAAAAATCTTAAAAATGCCAACAAAAGTTTTTGATAAAGATAAATATTCAGAAGTACATTTTCATATCAGAATTTCGTCGAATTAATAATTTATTTTTGAATTACGAAAACAAACTTATTTATTGAGCTTTTTTAATTACTTATTTTTAAAATTTGCTCTAACTCATTTCTATAAATATTAACAATAAAAAAAATTGTGTATAAATTTACATGGACCAGTAGAATATGAACCAATTAGAAAATATTCTTTGAGGGTTTATTAATATTTTTATTATATTAAAAACATTTTATTGCAAACAGTAGCATTATTAAGCTTCATATCATCAAATGAGTAAAAAGGGTATTTTAGACCAGTGATCTCAAAACATTTTTGATTGCCTGAAATCAGAAAATTTATGCCCCATATATTATAATTTTTTTATTATTATTAAGTCTCTCTTTCTCACTGTTTGCTTTGTGTGTATCTGCTTGTGCATGGTTTCAATTTACATCCAAATTTCAACAAATTCCACAATATCAACTGAAAAAAAATCGAATTCGATCAATATTCTTAAAAAATTAGCCAATTAGGTTTAATTATCTAGTGCATGAATAAACCTAAATGTTTAAAGGATTGTTTAAAAGAATTTATTGTGTTGAAGATTTATTGTTTATTTCTAATTAAATGGAAACTACTTTTCCAATGTAAAATTGCGCTATAAAATATTTCCAGAAATCATCTCTTTGATTAGCATATTGTTTAAAATTAAATTACCCTTAAAATAAAATTAAATATTCTGACTTTACATTTCATATAAACAATTGAAAGCAGACGATTTTTTCAACTAACCATTTATTTGTAGAAAATCATTTTTATTTGTTTTTATAAATATTTTTCAATATTATATCCAGTATCGATCACTTAATAATCACTGGCAGTTGATCGTTTTTTGCTATCTTTTATTTAAAATAATTTAATTTAATTTTCATTATTTTTGATTTAAAATGTTATTTTAATAAACAAAAATTTACAAAAAAAAATTCTAAATATTTATTTTTTTTAGTTAAATAATGTAATTTTAATACATTTATAATATTAAATTGTTAAAACAAGACATTATATTGTTGTAATATCTTTAAAAACTGTAGAACTTAAATTTAAACAAAATAAATGGAGTTCTACTATTTTATCTGGTGAATAATTGAAATTTACGAAAATATTTTTATTAGTATTTTTTTTAATTAAATAAGAAACCTATATTTTATTGCCACCAGATAGCACTAACCATTGTTTGTTAAAGAATTACGAATAGAAAATAATAAAAAAGCTCTTTTCTCATCTGATATCATTTTCATAATTTGCTTTCGTTTTTATTATCGCTTTTGTCATCTGTCTTTATTTTTTATCGTTTCGATTGCTTTGGATTCAAAATTAAAATGTTTTTAACATGTTTTTTGTATTAGAATTGCTAATTTCATAGAAATATTTAGTGACAATTTATTATTTATTTACCAACTTATTGTTTTCTGTAGCTGGGCAACGCCGGACATGTGCTATTATATATATATATAATGTGTGTGCCAACAAAAATTTTTTTATTATTATTTATTTACTTTAAACAATATAAATATAGTTCTCCACTATTTGTGTGAAAAGGTACCACACACTTTGAACACCACTGTTTAAACAATGTCATTGACTTGCCCTCACTAGAAAAAGTTAAATGGTGTGTAATTTACGATCTCCGTTTTTTCTCTATGCTCCATTTTTAATAATAGAGAGTTTTTGCATACCGTATTTTTATAATACGGTATTTTCTTCTCCCTAGCGCGCATGCTCATAGGAAACATTATTACAGATACGCATACGCAATTTGCTATGAGCATGCGCGCTAGGGAGGAAAAAGTACCGTATTACAAAAATACGGTATGCAAAAACTCTCTATTGACGTCAAAATTACCCGTAATGAAACGTTATTTAGCTGCGGTGTTGCCACATAAACATTTTTGGGTTTACGTCAGTATAATCAATTATATATGAACACATTTTCTGACAAAATATTAGCTTAATAAACTTATTTTAATTAATATGAAGGTAAAATTTTATGTGTTAAAATGTTACTCATACAGATTTATTTAAATGTTTATTTAGATAGATTTCAAAAAAAAATTTCTGAAATGAAACCGCTTATTTTTAACTGCTATGCAATTATATTTAATAAATAGTCAAATTGATAAAAATGGTAAGCAACATATACTAAAGAATTAAGAGCCTCATTATTAGTCTACAGTAAATAAATTGTTATAAACTCTTTAATAAGTTGTTATTTAGACTATGTGGATTTGACTTAATAGAAGTGATAATTGCTTACTATTATTTTTTATGACAATGGAAATTAAACATAAA
>BPLQ01007670.1:0-255212 GCA_021605075.1 Caerostris darwini | reverse complement strand
TTAGCTAGTTAAGAGTAAAAACGTTCTTCTTCCAATCTGTTAGCTTCAGAGGTTCATTCCATGACTTTAGCCAGAGTGAATACCTCTTGGAGGTCGCCACCAATTCATGCATGGTACGCCGCTAAATATCCTGGTATGTCCATACAGTGCTCCTGTCCTAGACCTGCTCAGACGGTTTTAGCTAGACTAAGGACTGGCCACATTAAGAGTTTGACCTTCAATGGAGACGAGAAGACATATGCCCTTTGTCATTGTTCGACCATCGCATCTCCCTCTCATCTCATAGATTGTATTGGTGCCTCTGTGAGGCAACTGTTGAATGAGGGGAGGACAGTTTACGATCTATTGATGCAGCATGATCTACTGGACTTGGTTTAGGATTCTAAATCAAGGGGATAAGCAACAACAACAACAGAGTAAAAACGAGAAAGACCGGTCATTTTGGCGCCACAGGTATACGATGAGTATGAATTTGCTCATTGTTGCATAGGTTGAGGGAGAAAAGATCCCATAGAACACTTCCCGAGGGGGGGGGGGGCTATTTTTCAATCTATTATATTATATTCAATCTATTTTTAGCAGCTCAGGACGGAAGGGAAGGGATCGAATTCTTAAAATTGCCCGGTGTCTTCTTTGTGAGCTTCATAAGTTGGCATGCCTGAAATAACTCGTTTTGAATCTGAGAACATTTTTCAAAACAGGTTTTGCAATACTTTTAACGTATTCTAGGATAGCTAAAGTCCTGAATAATTTTCCTTCGAACAAATCAAGGAGCGTTTAAGAATTTGCTGAGTCTTTTATTCAATTCCTTCTATTAGCTCACACTCTCCCTATATATATCTTGTTCAAATTTTCAATCGTTCATAAAATACTTTTTATTCATCCACTCAACATCAAATACATTTTTTGGAACTTGTAGTGGATGACACTTGTTGTTAACACACTTTTTTCAAATATTGATTAATTAATTTGTAATACTTTAAATAGTTTTAGCAGTTTGTAATGAAAATTGAAATCAACAGGCAGTAGTTTAATCGGTAAAATGCAAGGATTTCAGTATTTTTCACGTGAAAGTGAAGAATGCGAGTTCAATACTTGCGAAAATCAATAATTTTTTGCTAAATTTTTGCTTTAAGTAGACGTTTTATCCAAATGATTTTCGAGAGTGAGTTAGCAGTTGTGACTTAGTGGTTTGAATGAAGGATTTTTCTCAAAAAATAAAATTGAAGAAAATAACTAAATAAAATTTTTCTTTGTTGACCAAATAGGAATTGACTTTAAAATTTGTTTTTTTCTATATTACTTGTTTAGATGAATTTGCAGCTTTCTCAGATTAGAAATAGATCTTGTAGTCCAAATTGGGCAGCTGTACATAATAATAGGTCTCAGAATATTTTATAGATCAGAACTTTGTGTCTAATAGTCGACTTTTCCTGGGTGTAGTTGTTTGCTAACAGCTAGAGACTCCCGATCTTAGTTCAGAAGTAAAATTGAATTTACAGTCTAAAATTATTCTTAGATATTTATGCTCATTTATCCATTGGATCGGGTTGACCGAAAATAATTACATTACGGGGATTTTCGTCGGGTTTCTTGGTGAAAAGGATACAAACTCATTTGGTCGGATTAATTTTTACCCTACAATTTGTTAGACAATTTTCGAGTCTGTAGCATTATGCTTGTAGTGTGCGTTCTATGATGTTGGTTTGTCTGTGTGACGTAGCGACTGCAGCGTCGGCATCATAAGTGACAGTTGTCAACTTGAAGGAGATCATTAAAATAGTGAATTTAAAATTATTGGACCGAGTAAAGTACCTTGTGGAACACCACTAAGAATAGGTCTAGAAGACGAAATGTAATTTTCCTTTCATACTCTAACGCTACGCTGAGAGGGATACGAGTTTAGGAGCTTAATTAGCTGAGTAGGGAAACCTATGAGAATAAGTTTGGAAATGAGACCATTATGCGAAATCTTATCAAAAGCTTTGGCAATGTTTAGAAATAGGTTATCTGTAAATTTGGTGTTTTAGAATGTTATAGATGTTTAGTCTCTTAAATACATTTTATATTGTATTGTTTGAGGATTGATATTGTTTTATTATAAATTATACACATTGTCTTATTACTTAACTCACTCAAGTAATATTGATGTTCCCATTACTCTTTAAATGTTCTGCACTCACTATCTATTTGTTTTGTTTCTTTTTCCACATTTATACAAATTCACACAAAAAACACGCAAATTCAAATCAAAATAGCGCACATGTCGTAAATAATGCACTTGTCCAAAATTTGAAATAATCCAACTCTCAGTTGTCTCTATTATTTATGCCACTCTTCCTCTAAACATTCTTAAGGGTGACTGATGGCCGAGAGACTAGCCCTCTGGCGCTCAGCACCACAGGTTTCGGATTCAAGTTCTAGGGTGTTTGTAGTGGTTCGGAATCCACTTTAAACTGCAGGCCCTTGTCTGTTTAGTCCTCATGCGCACAAGATGACAATAGAGCGACAAACCAAACCGAACATTCGAAAAGATATTCGAATCTTCCAAACGAACGATCATGCTGAAAACTTTCCCAGAATATTCACAAGCTCTGTTGCTCGCTACAAAGTGGCGCTGAATACCTCGACTAAACAAGTATAGTTGACGTTTGTAATACGCATTATTTTGTTTACTACTGTAGTACAAGAGGACATCTCTTCCGCAATGATATGTCTTTGATACTTGCCCGTAAGTACCAACCGAAACTGCATACAGAGCAGAGCCAACACCTCCTAGATCTGGCTGCTGGTGGAGTCCACCTCCCCCAACAAATACAAAGTTTTAATCAAAACTAAATACATAAAAATTTATAAATTTTGTTATTGATATCCCTATTGAACATTAATATTCAATTATTCACATATAAATTCTACCACCCGAAAATAAAGAAACAGTAAAATGCACTTCGTAAATTATAGAAATTAATATGTAATAATAATAAATTTATAATTAGCATAATGCCTTAAAATATGCATAATGTGAAAAATAATGTTATCGAATAATGGAATAAAAATTCTAAATATTTAGAAAAATTAAAATTACATTTATTTACAGCTAAGAAACTTTTCTTTTGAAAATTGTTGTATGATAGAGGACTTTCTTCCCTTTGACAGATAGTTGCTAAAAATCGCCAAACTAGTAGGGCATATGTTAAACAACAACGCAATGGCAAAATTACTTTTACAACAGTTGTAAAAGTAAAGTGTCGGTTATCCATCATGTTATAGGTATGTTGATCTCAAACATTCAATTCTTTGCGCCTTTACTAATTATAGAATAAAATATAACATTATATTAAAACTTAATGTGATTCATGTAACTTTTTTTTTCCAACAATTACTTCCATCCGTACAAGAACTTTACAATTTTTATTACTAAAGAGAAATTCAAACTAAGCAAGAAATCATAATCCTAATTTCAAATTGAAAAAAAAAAAAAAAAATACATGAAAAAAATAATTTGCCATAATTAACTTAGTATTTTTATATTTTCTGAATGCAGATACTCGATAAATCTAAATGCAAAAATTAAAACTTTTAATAAACAAAATTACTCTTTTTATTCAACAGCAAGATTTCAGAAAAGTTACAAAGCTGTGATAGTTCAATATTTTAGGTTTTGACCCATTCCAACTTAGTGAAAAATCAGTATTACCCTTTGAATGTACTTTTATCTTTGAATTTATTTTCTATACGGCTTTTTTTCTCTCTTTATATTTATATATTTTCTTCCAAATCAGCTTTTGCAGTGTTTTCTTATTGCTGTATAAATATTGCATGATCTGTTGTGCTACAGTGCACGTGCAACAGGCAATAGGCGTGACCAACCCAAATGATCTTGTGGGCCACATTGGAAATGCATCATAACTTCGCGGGACGCATATAAAATTATATATCCCCATATTAGATTTAAACCCACTATAGACATTTTTTGGAGTGAAAAATTGAAACAAAAGGAGTTATTATTATTGTGTTTACTATTATTCTTACATGTAGACATAGATAATATAATAATAATGATACTAAATGCACATTCTAAAGAAATATATAATACTAAAAATGAAACGTAAAAAAAAATATAAATGAAATCATTAAAAAAATATATTTTTTACTAGTGCGATATTTGTTACTCCACTCTTTCACTTAGCTTTTGGCAACTGGCAACTGGCGTACCGATTACGGAGTACCAACAGGGGAAATACCTCTTAAACCTCCTCATCTTAATTCATAAATATGCTTTAAATTTTAATTGGCTGCTTAATTAATGTTAGTAGAAATACAAGCTAAAGTTTCTAAAAATTCAAGTTAAATAGTACTCAAAAAAAAAAAAAAAAAAAAAAAAAATACTAATAATAATAAAAGTAAGATACAAAATAAAAGAAATTAAAATTAAATTTAAATTCAGTACAATTAGGGACCAGTTGCCGATGCCAAAATAATGAAAAAAGTAAACACAGTTATATGAACTCATTTAACAAAGTAAACAGGGATTATAGCTTTTCAAAATCTGAATTTGGGTATTTACACATCGTAACTGGTGTTGCAGGTTAGCGTCCGTTAGGTTTGAGCGCGTTTTGTGTTTGGTCAATTTCATTTTCGAAAAAAAAAAAAAAAAAAAAAACCGATTCGCAGGTGTAAGTTGAACCAAACGCGCTAATAACTTCAAATAAGCGTCTGGTTTGCTCTGCTATTAACCATCAACTGCGTATCTATGAATGGCCACTGCTGTCACTTAAAAGTGAAATATAGAACCTGTTATATTAGATGTTCCAAGATGCGCGCGCATCATGAGTTCACAGAATATAATTTAATTATTCTGAGAATTCATAAATAAAACAGGCAATATCTGTCATATATTTCCAAGAATATTATTTTGAAATCCAAGTTAACTTTTTTTTATAATTTCGACAATTAATATTTTAATATGTTGACACACACATAATGCATTTTTTTAATACATTGATTTTCACTACTTTGGCAATTATGAAATAAATATATTTTATAAAAGTGTGACAAATCTCACGGGCCAGAAAAATATTCAAGGCTGGCAGCGGGTTGGCCGCCCCTGAGTTAGGGCAACGCGCCTGTATATATATATATATATATATTCATATATATCCATATATGCATACATATATAAACTCCACATTAGTAGGAATCTTCTTAAAACATGACAAAGGGTATGAGCTGAAAATCAAGAATATACCAGGTTATTAGAATACGTGGGAAATTTAGTTCCCATTCCAGCTTAAAGAATATTAAATAATTACATTCCTTCTGATTGTGAATTTATTGTTATAAAAATTATATTAACATTCATAAGAAAGATTCTAGATAGCATCTTTTAATTGAGTAAAGCACTTAAGAGACGTAATTTAGAATATAAGAATCAAAAATGTGCATTTTAATAATATAAATATTTGTTTTAATTGATTGAACAGTAGAGAAATTGCTCTTAGTTAAAACGGGAAATCTTTTGCTCGGTGATAAAAAAAAGGAAAAGAATGAGTGAGTTTGAGACATTGTTTAATAACAACAAACATTGTTAAACATTTTTGTTTATTGTTTTAAGTTTGGTGGAATAATTCCATCTGGATGTTTAATTAAATCGGCATTAAGGAGATCTAGCAAGATTTTTTATTCATCGCTTTTCTTTATGATACGAATGTTGCGAATATAAATCACTATTACCAAATTGAGTGAATTTTGCATCTTTTTAAACCAAGCAATACAAAATGGGGTCCCCCTACTTTGAGAATTCTATGCAATTATTTTCTATTTTCAATTTTTTTTTTTTTTTTTTTTTTTTTCATGAATATTTTTTGGGAAAAAAATTTATGAAAAAATGTATTTATTTCACTCTCATCTATATTATATAGCTATTCTGGATGCGCAACGACTCAATAGCTCAACATCAAAGAGTAAAATATCATAATATGTGATTCATCTTCAAAGAGTAGTTCTTTTGTTATATTATTTACTAATTTTAAAACATTTTTATCACTGTTGAATTTAATTTAAAGGTTGATATTCAACGAATTTTATTGAAAGTTTTGCAGATTTAATTTTACACCCTATACTTTTAATTACTTCAAAGCGCATAGTTTTGTGCCTTTTTGATATGAATCGGGATTTCGTCGGCTCCTGTATAAGTATGTCTGTTTTTGTGCTCATTATTAAAGTGAAAAAGCAAAAAATAGTATTGCAATTTTTAGGAGTAGTTGAAGTTGTAGAATCTACAGTATACATTGTACAGGCATGTGAAAAGGTCTTTCAATTTCGTTAGAATTAACTTTAAAAAATTCTTTGCTATTGAGACTGCTCCTAATCTTTGTGGAAAATCCTTCACTATTTACTTTTATGAAGAAAGACATTCCAAACCTAATGTTTAATTAAATTCAACAGTTATTCGCTTCACTTATTAAGTTCATATACCTATGAGCATCTACCATTTATCTTAAATTATATTACTAGGAAATGATATAATTGATCCATCGATTTGCTTAAGAAGAAAGAATATATGCATTTATATTACTTATATAGAACGACAAATGATGGAAGGAATTCATTATGATTGATTAGATTGTCTTAAGCTACATGGCTGGAAAGAAGCAATTGCCTTAAAAGAATCCTTAATAACTAAGGTTCCTTGCTAAAGAACTCTCCCAATTAATCTGCGTTTCGCATTTTTATTGACATTTTTAGTCGAATTTGAACAAATTAATTTATTTTTTCAAAGTGAGCGTGATGATCATTACAAATAACTCTTTTACTTTTCTAGAAAGAAGAATTTATCGTCTTAGTGGGAATCTTGAAGTTGATATGAATTTAATAAGTATTTATCTGTCTATTGAGAAAGTGGAATTATTTTATTTCTTTTTAATTAAGTTAGCAAGCAAATGTAAAAAATTTCTGCAGAATCCCTAAAGGATATCTATTATAGATGTCAGAACTTTCTTAAGACAACCTGTGATAAATTTCTGAATGGATTTCCTTCAAATTGCTGCAGTCCAATCCGCCCTTCTTTTTCTAATTTGCTTTTAGAACTCAATCTGAATTGGTTATCGTTGAAAATGAATGGAGAGAAATTCAATAGAAAAATGTTTTTTTCCTTCTGAAATTGAGCTTCCAAGTGATAGATCCTTGTTATAGTGACCGGTTTTTTTTTTTTTTTTTTTTTTTTTTTTATTTATTATTTTTTTTTTTTTGTGTGTGAAATATACAGTTTGAAATACAGTTTTATCAATAAGTAAGCTGCACTGTTAATTGTAGAAATGATATTTTAGAGTGATTACTATAAAGCTTAGCTGGTTTCGACAAAACATCAACAGATTCAGATGTGACTTGAACTTTTAGAATTTAAATGATTTTGGAAGAAATATTAACTTGCTACATTGATTTAATTCCATTTCCATAGATGTCTCAATGGAATTCAGAAATTTACAAATGGAAGAAGAACAGAAGCAAACAGAAGCAACAGAACATGATATTGAGCCGAAAGAGCTTGAATATAGCTTGAATACAATATTATTTAATTGTTTAGCAATTTTATCAAGTTTGCAAAATTAATAAAAGTAACTAATAATCTTTACATTTCGTATGAGTGACTTGACATAATACCTTTTTTTCCTTCTCCTTGTAAGATTGTTTCTGGCAATTCTAATATAAATGATTAATTTTCTATTTGCATGTGGCAACGTTATTAAAGCTGCCATTTTTGTAATAACACATGGATTAGTAAACATACTGAACTTTGTTGTATATTTATATTGAATACGTTATTTAAAAAAAGAAACTTCAAATATGGCTCAGTACGATTTAACATCAAAAATCGGTGCTTATCTCGATCGTCATTTAGTATTTCCACTGTTAGAATTTCTTCATGTAAAACAGGTTAGTATATCAACCTGCCACATGGTAAAGTATCTAATTTTTATTATTTTAAAATAGCTCGTAGTTATAAGAAAACAGTATTCTATGACTAGTTATTTTTCATATTAGTAGGAAAAAATAATTCTGTGGTGCAGTATGCGATAAAGAAGAAAATCGAATCGAAAAGGATGCAAGAAATATCCGACCGTCAAAGTTAACTCAACGTGAACATAAATTTATAATTAGAAACTTTGTGAAAATTCCGCATTTGCATGTTGAAAAAAAATTTTACAGAATTACTGAACATTTTTCTTCTTCATTTTCACCTAAAATTATTTGACAAATGTTTCAAATCAGCTGGATTATATAGGTGTTCTGTCCGAAGAAATGTTTTGTAAGTGTGAAAAATAGAAAACTTCGGTTTTTCATTATGCATTGTGCAATATTAATGAAAAATAAACCTAAAACTCATTAAAATCATTTCTTATTTGCATATGAAAGCAAATATATCAGTTTTAGTTCCAGTGGACATAAATTTTATGTCGAAGAAAAAATGAACTTAATTCTAAGTAAGAATAGTAAAACATGCCTGTGGATCGTGTGTGGAGATACATGTCAAATTCAGGATCAAAACATGGCTGTTAATATTCACTTTTGATGTCTCTATAATTGCCTACAAATTCTGTAAACAGTACTTCAGTTATCATGCTTAAACACATTTGGCGAAAACTGGAGATTACGAGTATAAAGTTGTGACATTAAAATTAATCTTAAAACAATGATGACAGAAGGGTAGAGGAACATTGATGCAGAAATTACAAAATAAATTTATGAATTTTATGTTCAAACATTTAAAAAAATTTGTAGATGTTGCAAGATATTTTATGAAGTACTAATTGACCTAAATATTATACTATTTGCTAATAAGTACAGATTTCTTTGTAATATACAAAGAGTTTTGTGAGGCAACTTTTTTTTTATTATGGATTTTACAAAAAAAAAAAAAAAAGTTTTACCATCTTCTTAAAATATTAAATGTAGTTTTGTTAAGACTTTCGAGGGTCACTGTAATTATTTTATTTGTTTTGTATTCATGTTTATAAATATCAAAAAATTGAGAATTCAATCAAATTTGTTTTTTCCCCCTATTGACTTTTATAATTTTATTTAAAATCTCTGTATTTTTTCAGATAATTTTATTTCTTTTTGGCTATTTTTTTTTTTTTTTTTTTTTTTTTTTTTTGTTTTTATGTATGACTAATCATTATTTCAATTTCTATATTCATGTTGTTCAGAAAATTTGCAACTGTGCAGTAATATTTAGATTAATAACCACAAGCTGATATTAAATCTGGCCATAGATCAAATGACATACTTTATCAAACATTTTAATAAGTTCAAAGGCATTATTTTAATTATATATCAAACAGAAATAACTTGCTATAAATCAATAATACTAATAATTTATTTTCCCTGCAACATGTTTAAAATTTCTTTTTTTTTAAATTTCATATAGATCATTAATTTTGCTTCTGTGATTCAACATTTTGCCTTTTTTTATTAGTAAAAATTGACTGTCAGTACCCTTTTTTTATGATTAGGTAGTTCAGTCATTGGTGCTTGGGAATGCTTTGTAAGTAATTAAACAGATTTAAGGATCAAAAGTTTTAAATAAACCTTAAAAAAACTTTTAAATCTTGACTCTCAAAGCTTAACTATTATCTATAAATACAATATTATATAAGTGTTGTATTCAGTCTCCTTGTGGTAAGTTTTCGGTAATAAACATTACTCCAGTTCTTTGCAATCAATAATAATTGTTTTTTAGTTATAATAAAGTGAATTTGTTAATTTATTATATGTTTAAAGATTATTTGCTGTTGTTAAATCTTGGCAAGATGATTCTAATTTTAATTATTTTTTTAGGTTTATGATGAAAGAGAACTTTTATTGGGAAAATTGGAGATTGTGAAGAACACTCGGATGATTGATTATGCCATTGATATTCATAAGCAGTTGCATCCTAATGCAATAATTCCAGAAGGTGAATAATATTTATATGATTTCATACTAATCTTTTCATTTTATCCTTTCTCAGTTTTAAATTTCTATTTATATATTAAAAGAGCCCTTTATTTAAAAATATATTTTAAATTTTAAGAGAGAAATGTACCATTTCAAAATTATTCTGTATGTAAACATACTGGTAGGCTGGTTAGTTGAGTATTCTTCTACTGTTCTTTTGGGCTTTTCTTTTTTTTTTAAATATATCTATATCATTCCAGTCTTAATTATCAAAATATTATGAATTTACTTTAAATATAACTTTCATTTTTTTGTGTTTATTATTAATAAATAAATAATATTTAAGCAACATTTCAACAACACTTGGATAATACTTATTTTCATAATCGATATATTATACAGTATAGAAACAAGTTTTTTAATTGAGTTATTAAGTTATAATTATAAGTTGAAATTTAAAAAAATTATAATGAATTTTATTTTTTAAATCTACGCCCATTATAATGTAATGTTGTTTAGTTATTGCATTTTTTTAAATAAGAGTTTGGTGAATGTTGATAGTGCATTCTTGAATTACT
The DNA here is from genome assembly GCA_021605075.1 of Caerostris darwini. Classification (NCBI taxonomy): domain Eukaryota; kingdom Metazoa; phylum Arthropoda; class Arachnida; order Araneae; family Araneidae; genus Caerostris; species Caerostris darwini. Next base: position 244,695 of record BPLQ01007670.1, on the reverse strand, counting down.
TGATTAATAAGTGTTGTTTTATATTTCTATTTTAAATGTTTATGCATTTAATATGTATTATTCTAACAATAGAGCTTGATTATTTTTCCTCCTTTCAGAACTTCTTGAGAAAAGGAGAAAAGTTGTTAATGAATTAAAAATCTATCAAGAAGAAACTAACCACATTAGGCGAATTTTTGAGTCGCAGCCAGTTGTAAAGCAAATTGAAACTACCAGGTATTTTTATATATAATTTGCATTTTATACATTTTATTCTATATTACAGTTTGAAGTGATGCTAATAAAAATAGCACTAAATATGAAAGTATGTATTTGCTAAAAATATATTAATTGATTTAGATATGTATAAGACTGCCTAATTATTATATTATAAATATAGTACAAAAAGCAAGTCTTCTTATATGCTGACATTTTTAATGACTGTTTTATTATTTTACAGTTTTCCATGACAATTAATTAATATCTTATTTTTGAACAAAATTATTCAAATAAATATCTTACATTTAGATAAATATTTATTGTTCTTTCAGGGATGGACGGACTCTTTTAGACTTTCTTGTCAAAAATTATCAGGTACTTTATAATCTTGTTTGCAATAATATTTGAAATTTATTTGTTTTTCTTTATATTTATTCTACTTAAATTTTTAAGAAGTACTTTTTTTATATATTATTTGTTGTATTTCTTTAGTTTAACATTGAATGGATGGATTCTGTATACATTTTCGCAAAGAGCCAGTATGAATGTGGAAACTACATGTCTGCCACTGAATATTTATACCTATATCGCCTGCTGGTAAGAATTACATTATTATACTACCAAAATACCACATCGTTTTATTCAGTGTTATGCTAATGTATGTTATATCTTAATTATTATGGATTATCTCATCTGGTGAGAGATTTCTTTTTAATGATGCAAATTTAAAATTATTTTAAATGAAAGTATTAAATTGGAATTGGAATATATTCATCAATAAATTAATGATAGTTAATTTTTTTATTTAATAAGCAAAAAATTATCTTTAAATTATTATTTCTCTAAATTTATTATGATTGCTCACTGCCATAAAACTCTTGAAATACCCTGCTTTTTTGCTTAATTTGTTAAACTATGGATGTTAGATATTTACTGTGAGTAATGATCAACCAAGTATTCCTAAAATGCTATTTTATTGGTACCTTTTCCTAATTACTGCCCTGAGTTTGTCTATAGATTGAAAACATCCAATCAATAGAAAATAGATTTTTGCATGTTAAGTAATTGGTGGTCTGTTGAATATCACCCTTGGCCCTTGGCCGTTTTTTATTTCGGGTTATTCCTTCTAGTGCTGATTCATTTATGATCAATAACAGTGATAAGTGATTCAACTTTTTCACACCTATAAAATATAGGGTATTATTTTGGGGATATGTGGCCAGCAATGTTCTGGAGCACTTTCAGTGTTTCTTATTGATTTTTTTTTTAAATTTATTTCATGAGCTAATAATCATCTATTTAAGAATGTTTTTTTTTTTTTTTTTTTTTTTTAATTTTCTTTTCTTTTGAGTAATTATTAAAGAATATATGGGTAGCATGTATATTGGCCTAGCCAATTAATATTATCCTTCCATTCCCCCCCAACACTGGTTTGTCCAAAATAATACCCATTGGTTTGTCACTCTATGGTCATCTTGTGCACACTTCAGGCTAAACAGACTGGGACACATTTAAAGAAGACATGCTGATGAGGTGCCAGAAAAGAGGAGAAAAAGGCCGAAAATGAATAAAAATATTGCTAAAGGTTTTAGGATTATCTTGCAACATAAAATAAGGAAAGTGAAAAGAAATGTCATTAATGTGGATTACGCTAAAAAATATGGGTACTTGCGTATTAACGCCACCGCAGCTACAGATTTGGCGGTTTTTAAGTGACACCAATCTACACTTAAAATTTTTGTGACAAATCATAAAATATATAAAACACTTTATTTAAAATCAAAACACTTTATTTAAAAACAAAGTAGTCAATCGGATTTCGGTGGAAAATGGGCCGATATAGAGATTAACATAGATTCAAAACAGTCTCTATTTTGGCACATTGGCAGCTCTTTATTGGCGTAACCTCTGCTGGGGTGGCGTTAATATGTAAGTACCGAAATATGTTTTAACTCATTTTCAATCATTCATCCATCATATTACCCAAACACTTTTCACTTATGTAGTTAATTATTGATTGTGTGAAAAAGTAAACATCCAGTTTAAGATGAAAATGGATGAATTGATTACGTGCTGGAAGTGGTAATTAGACATACAGGATGCAAAGCAATTTTGAAAGAAAAAAGTTTACCTATTGTACAATTTTTTTACATCTAATTTTTCTTTTAATGTTAGATAATTTAAAATTTTAACTATTAAAAATTTCCATGATTTTTATTGTAATTAAAACCCCTCCAAAAATATCTTTCACCCCCATTACACTGTTTTGTTTGAATCTGTTTGCCTACCCATTTTCTAATTTTCCACACGATCAGTGGTGGAACTGTGATTTATGTTCCTAGAATGACTTTTCTGAATGCAGCTTTAAGAAATGGTTTAGCATTCACTACAATGTTCATACCACTTGAACCAAATATTACCGATTATCATATCTAAATTAAAGTATCAACAACAGTATAAAGAGAAATATAAAGTACTTAAAGAATAGTAATTAGAAAAAAAAAGCTTTAATCAAAAATTCTTTTCTAGGAATTCAAAGGTTTAAAATAACTATGTTTATTGTGTAGTTGCACATGGCAGCAAGGAATGTGTGTGCATTTTTCGAACATGATCCTAAACGCTAAAAATATTTCCCATTAACGATGAATTTTTACTCATGTTGAAGTAGTCTGTATCGGTATGAAATCTGAGACAAGGTTTAATACCCTAATATTACTATATATATATATATATATATATATATATATAACAGGTGGGCTGAAAAGTGTGTAGGCTGACACATAGACGGCTCTACTAGTATTAAATCCATATGATTTTTAGTTAGCCCTAACCTTCAAAAGACACGTGTATAAATTTAACAGCTGTTGCACTATTAGTATGCGAGTTATAGCATTTTTAGTGTTCATCACGTACAGTCCACTCTGCTCACTGTCGATTGGATTCAAACTAACAAAAGTTGCTTCTCTAAAAATGCTATAACTCACATACCAATAGTGCAACAGCTGTCAAATTTATACACGTGTCTTTTGAAGGTTAGGGTTAACTAAAAATCATATGGATTTAATACTAGTAGCGCCATCTATTGTGTCAGCCTACGAACTTTTCAGCCCACCTGTTATATATATATATATGTATGTATGTATTTCTTATATTTTTGTGTGTGTGTGACTATCTTTTTAGTGACTGTTTTATCAAAGAGTAGTAGGATTAAGTTGAAACTTGATTTTGCATTGCACAGGCGTCCAAAAAACGAAAATAGGACATCCTTTATAACTTTTGTGATTACCATTAGATTTTCGCATATGTAATATCATTGGAAATGGCTTGAAGGGAATTAACTTATGGTGCAATGCTATTGATTAGCATGGTTAATTATACATACATTAACCACTAATTCAAAAATTTTTCATTACAAAATCCAAGATTTTTAATGCAAATGGAGTGGAAATTAGTATATGATAAATTTTTTTGTAGAGATATAATTAAAACTTTGGATATATAAGGCTTATAAATTGGCTTAACTAATATTAAATAAAACGTTCACTTAATGAATGATATCTTGTGTTGTAATTAATGTTTTTAAAATTTTTCACACCAGTTAAAAGAAATTTTTTCCGAAATTAAAAACGTAATTTTTTGGAATATTTTTAAAAGCATTAATTATTACATACTGTTGTGGGAAAAAAAAAAATGAATTATATCATGCTACAAATCTTTATGCATTTTAATAGTGTCGTCAAACATTAAGATATAATTTTTTAAAAATTATATTGAAAGATTTACAAAATATTGGAGAAAATATGAATTAAGGATTCATTTCCAAATTAAAAAATATGTATTATTATAGGTCTGTTTTTCACTCAAATAAGATTTCGTTAATGCTATGTTGTAAAAACTTAACTATAAGTGTCAGTAAGAATATTTGAAAAGTACAAAAATAATAACTGCATCGTTATAGCAAAAAGAACAGTCTATTTATAAAATATTTGTAAGATTTTTCTGAGAAAATCATTAAAAAATATTGATTCGTTATTAAAATAATGAGTAGATAAATTACAACTCGCTTGTGTTTTAGAAGATCTTCCATGACGCGATGTGACCTTCCCAATGTAAGTACGATGCTACCCACTTTGTTATTTCAGCTCCGTTGAGCGAAATGTTCGATACTGTTAAAAAAAAAACGTTTTCGTTGACCTCCACACTCATCTAAACAAAGTAATATTAAAAAAAAAAAAAAAAGTGAATTCCTTCTTTTTTTTTCTCTCTATATTGCAGGAAGTCCTTCATAAATAATTTTCATTCATTTTTTTTAAGTTTATCTGGCGCCATCTATTGGTAGATACATGCAATTTAAATCTAAAAAAAAAATAATGAATGAATTAATATGTGAAAAAATTGTATTAACATCAAGTGTCATCCACTACAAGTTAAAAAAAAAAAATGTATTCGAACTTGAGTGGATGAATAAAAAGTATTTTATGAACGATTGAAAATTTGAACAAGATAAATATAGGGAGAGTGTGAGCTAATAGAAGGAATTAGTTCATTACTCATTGAAACTGTGAAGATCTTCCATGTTACGATGCTACGCACTTTGCTATTTTAGCTACGTAACGTAACGGTAGGTGTTTAGTTGGACCCGAACCTCCTTATCAATAATTACTATAAAAGAAACATTGAGCAAAATGCTTGCTACTGTTGAATAAAAACGCTTTCGCTAACTTCCACACTCATCTAAAAATATGTCTGTTGAATTTCAATGCTCCGGCTCGACGGACCAAAAATGTGAAGATGGAAAGTAGAGACACAACGTTCTTGACTGAGAAAAGACGACGATTTGCTAGATTAACGGAGAACCTTGGTTGCTTAGCAACCTCTATCTCCTGCTTTGTGAGTGAGGGAAGTTTCTTAAGCTTTAAGCCCATTGATTAGATAGAAAAAAAGTAATATAAGTATATTATTAATTTATTTAAAAATTAATTATTCGAATTTTTTATTAATTAATAAAAAAAATTATGTATATATATAATTTTTTATATTATTATTATAATTTCAAGAAGGTAATAAAAAAAAATAGACGAACAATAGAAACAAACCAAAAACGATTGGAGGGGAAATTGTGACTCAGTGGAGAAACTGCATAGTAATTCGTAAAGGAGGATATCGGAACGTTAATGAATAATGTTCAGAACAGCGCGAGGTCATTTGCGATTTTTAAAATCAGAAATGTCGTAAATATAGTTGCTTAGATCATTCAAAACAGAATTATTAATATTTGGAATGGAATTATAAAATTTTTGTGCAGTTTTATACACAAATTGTTTAAAACTTGGGAGGGAAAGAGCATGTCTGATATCCTCATTTCGGAAAAACCAAGGCGAATTCTACGTAGGATTTTATTTTCAAGTCTTCGTATGAGAAAAGATACTTTAGCAAAACACTTGGCGAATGAAGAGCGCCCTCTTACGGAGAACGAAATATTACACAAAATCTAAATACAGTTACAGTCTAACTAATCTAGAACAGATGGAAAATGAATCACTTCTGAATTAATTTGAAATATTACTTCGTGGCTGCCAAATTCTTTCATCAGTCTCTGATTTTACTGTCTTATTAATTCCGCTTAACACAATTTACTTATTTCTTCATTTAAAAACGTCTAAAAGAATAAAATGCTAAATAATTATGCAATTCCTTTCTAAAAAGTTCAAAAAATTGCTTCTTATAATAAATTCTTATTTGGTGTGCTTATGATTCGAGATTACAGATTACTAAAATGAATATCTACTACTGTGCCCCAAAAGTAAGACCAATTTATTTTTTTTTTCAAAAACTCTTTTTATCCAAATTTATTTCATCGCCTTCAAAGTAATCCCCTCCGGACACAATGCACTTGTGCGAACTTTTTTTCCAATCCTCAGTGCATGCTAAAAAGTAATCGGTAGGGATGGCCTTCAAAGCGCGCGGCGATTGACGTTGAATCTCTTCAAAACTGTGTCGCTTAGACGACAACACTTAGACGGCTGTCTTGGATGCTTTAAGGCAAGCGCTGCACAGACATTACTCACTTTGCATGACCCAGGGGGCGCATGTAACTTGAAAATAAGCCACGGACGCTGAGTAACAATGTCTCCACAACGCTTTACACTTGGCTTCTTTAAGTACACTTTAAGCGCTTTACACTTCCTATTAGACCGGGACCTACGGCTTAAAGTGGATTCCGAACCACTACAAACATCCATGGCACCGCCGGGACTCGAACCCGAAACCTGTGGTATCGAGCGCCATACACTCGGCCATTCAGACCCTGTGTAGCATAATGTTAATATATATAAAATGTGTCATATACATTTTGTAATACTTTGTATACTGATTTAGCAGTTCAAATTCACCCTTCTAAAATCAAGGTTTAATTTATATGCATCTGTATGTACATTTGTAGGCTTATAAAGACTACGCATATGTACATATTCATATGTATGTCTACACGACTGAAGATTTATTGGCATGAGTAAATATCTATGTCTCGATATGCATGAGGCTGTAAGTAGCTAGGTACATGTGGCGCCAGAGCGGTAGCCTCTCGGCCAATCAGGCCCTCCGTTCGAAAGTAAACAATCGAAGCTGCCATCCAGTGGAAGTAACTGGAACTTTACTATCTTCTGACCGGTCGACCTTTTACCTTTAAGGCTCGTTCCCACCCAGGCGAGAGACGTGAAGATTCAAGAGGCAAGCGACAAAATTTTTTCGACCCCTTCACAACGAAACGTCAGAAATAGCATTATGCCTAGTGAAAAACCGCTTCGAGTTGAAAGTTGGGCAATTCCAAGTAGCGGACTGCAAACCGGTTTCAGGCGACCGCGGTGAAGCTAGTGATGGGTCAAATTTTTTCGCTTGCATCTTCTCACCTTGGTGAGCACGAGCCTTTACTTTTCCTGGACGCACCGCTCCTTACGTGCCGAAAGTTGTCCATATTAATATTGCATATGACAACACATTGTTTGTTTAAATTTAATATGGCTTTATATTTCTTCGTTTATTTGCGTTGTTTTCTACACAATTTCTCTTCCTATATTAATATAGGAAAAAAAATTGTGTAGAAAACAATCGGTTGCAAAAAGGAAAAGTTTCTTTATATGCTACAACACGTGGGTTCCTTAGACAAGAAATTATGCGAACTTTTTTGCACGTCTTAATAATCTGAATTATAGCTGACATATCAAACTGCTACATTATTTTAAGGTAAGTGAGAATTTATTATTATTTTTTTATTTTATTTATTTATTTTTCGCTTGTGTTTTATAATAAATAATTATTGTCACCAAATCACGTGTACTATATTTCATCATGAATTGCCTCGTGTTTAGAATATTAAAAAAAATATACTCAGACTGTTATATTTGTCGTAATAATTCTTTATTCATCAGTTGCCTTTTGGTTTTTTTATTCCTCTTTGGTTCTTGATTTTTTTATTCATCTTTGTCTATTGATTTCTTACATACACGTGTTTCATTCTCACACATGGATATGTGCAAAATATTACTACCAACTGTTATATGCTAACACAGTAAACATTTGAACCCGCAATATTACTTAAAATAAATGAGAATTTCTTTTTTGTGTTATAATAAATGCGTTGCTAAGACAAACGATTTACAAATATCAAATCACGTTCATCTTAAATCGTCTCGTTTTCAGAATATAATAAATTAATAGTTTAAAAAAACTAAAAAACACGCTCTTAGGGTTAATGAATCTAAAAAGTAAAAAATAATTGTGTTGTTGTTGTTTGTTGCACAACAACAACAACAAACTGAAATTTATTAAGATTTTATGTTTCTATACGTTGTTTTCTACAGGTATTTTACCTAAATTCCTATGTTGTGGACAAATGTTCATTGTTGAAAAAACCACTTCTTTAAACATGTCACATGTATCCTATACGTGGATAATGGCTAATTGGCTAGCGCTCTGACCTTTAGTACCACAGGCTTCAGGTTCGAATCCTGACGGTGGCTTGGATTTTTTTTTAGTGGTTCGGAATCCACGTTAAACTGTAGGTCTCGGTCTATTTAGCTAAAGTGTGCAAAAAATGACCGTAAAGCGACTAACCACACACACACCTACATGTAGTTTCTTCCGCATGACAATATGCGAAATTTTTTGCTCATTTTAATCCTATATTACTGACATTTCAAACTGCAATATTATTTAAGATAAGCGATAATTTCTTTTTTCTGTTATAATAAATATTTTTTTCTAAGATTTAATGATTCCCCGATATTAATTCACTTGCTTTATATTTAATCTTAAATTGCCTTGCTTTCAGAATACTAAAAGAATACACAGAAAAATATATTGTGTGTATTGATTCGTTATTTTTGCTTTTGCCAGTCGATTCTTTATTCATTCGTTAGCTGATTGCGTCGATCCTACATGGGGTTAATTTTTAATCTTTTCGCATCATTTTTCTATTGGAAAATAAGCTTAAATTCATTAAGATTTTCTATTTCTTAGTTTCTCTACGTTGCTTTCTACATATATACTATGTCTAAATTCCTACATTGGAAACAAACGTTGATTGTTGTAATAACATTTCTTTAGTGTGATTGTGTGACACACAATGTTGTTTGTTGTAATATTCCCTACACGTGGTTTAGCCACATCTGTTACATGCTAAGATAGTAAAGGTTTCAGTCTGCTGTATTACTTAAAATGAGTGAAAATTTCATCATTGTGTATAATTTTAATTTTGTGATTTATGTCTAAACGTGATATTAACATGTCAAACAATTTGTTACAATCATGTTTTGGGGTGAACAGATTATTATTGTAATTAAAGATTATTAATCATTTAACAATTTTGTATAAGTGGGCTTCAATGAAAAGATGCCATGTTGTATTCTTTTGCTGATAGCGCAAAAAAAGATGTGAAATGATTAAAAAAAAATATGCATGCAATATTTTTTATCTATCGACATTTTTTATCTATCCCTGGTCTAGATCGTTGTACTGCTTGGCTATTGGTCGAAAATATTTGGACTCGTTCAGACATTTGACGTTCTACTGAACCATTATTAAAGACCCGTTCGTTATTTTAGCCGATCTGTATCTGTGGTTTGAGACGTCGAAGTTAATATTGCATATGGCGTTAAGAAATGTTTGCTTAACTTTAATATCGTTTTATATTTTTTCCTTTATTGCTTTATTATCTACACAGCTTTTTTTCCCATGTCAAATGTTGCAAAAAAAAAAAAAAAAAAACTTGTAAGCTACATCACATGGCTCTTTGCACATGAAAAAATGCAATTTTTGCATGCAAATACAAAAATTTTGCACGTCTTTATAATCTGCATTACTACTGACATATCAAACTGCAATATTATTTAAGGTAAGTGAGAATTTATTTATTTATTTTTTTTTTTTTTCTCGTGTATGTGTTATAATAAATAATTATTGTTAAGACTAACGATTTGCAGATATCAAATCATGTGGTCTCTATTTCATCATAGATTTACTCGCTTTCAGAATATAAAAAGACTCACACTATTAATTCTTTATTCATCAGTTGACTGTTGATTTTTTTTATTCGTCTTTGCCTATTAATTCCTGATTCCTTATTCATTCATCCGCTGATCGTTTCCTATCATACCTGAAGTCAATTTTACATGTTCTGGTATTATCCTAAAAAAATTTTTGCTTAAATTTATTTAGGTTTTATATTTCTTATTTTGTTACATATATATTATCTAAATTCCGATTTTGAAAAAAAAAATATTAGTTGTAAAAACCTTTCTTGTGACTTACGTGGTTTGTGCAGAATGTTAGGCATAACTCTTATATGCTAAGATGGTAAGCATTTCAATTCACATGTTATTTAAAATAAGTGAGAATTTCAGCTTTGCGTTATAATAACTATATGTTAACGATTTACCGATATCATGTCGCCTATCTTTGTATTTCATGTTAAATTACCGCGCTTTCAGAATATAAAAAGATTACTCAGACTATTATTTTTGGCGTATTAATTTTTTACTCATCAAATCTGTCTGTTGATTCTCTTCCTCTTTGCTTCTTTATTCGTCTTTGCCCATTCATTCGTTTGCCGATCGTACCTGAAGTTAAATTTTAAATCTTCTGTCATCATTCTAAAAAAATGTTTGTTTAAATTTATTAAGTTCTTAGATTTCTCATTTCTCTACATATATATTACTTAAATTCCGATGTTGAAAAAGAAATATTAATTGTTGTAAAAATCCTTCTTGAGACCTACACGTGTTTCTTTCACGAAAAAATGTGCAATATGTTACACACAACTGTTATATGCTAAGATTAACATTTCGATATACATACAGTATTACTTAAAATAAGTGAAAATGTCTTTTGTGTTATAATAAATATGTGTTGCTGAGATTCAACGATTTGCCGATATCTAGTCACTTACTTTGTATTTCATCATATATTGCCTCGTTTTCAGGATATAAAAGAATATCCAGAATAATATATTTTGTGTATCCAACTGGCGTGCCGATTACGGAGTTCCAATTTGGTACTACGTATCACTAAACCTTATAAAATTTGCGTAAAATGTAATTGCTTAGAAACATGTCCTACTATGAGACAGCAAGGAGATTGAAAAAATGCAAAATCTGTTGGTACAATTTGGTGTCCGTTGCACGATGCTCCAAAAAAAGATTAAAAATAAAATGAAAGAAAACTTTGATGGACAAGATAATCAGTTATAAGTGCACATCGTAGTTAAATTCAAAGAAAGCACCTCAGATCCGGATGAATTGATTTTAGGGAGTTCGGGTATCGATCCGAAGATCGTCCGGCTACAGGGATAAAATTGCTCCGTTGGATGGTGGTAAATTCCTTACACCTTTTTGAATGCTGGAAACGATTCCCATGCAGTATCGTAAATGGCACAAAGCCCTTCCCTTTGGGATCACTGCTTTCAAAAACGATTAGACTCGATGGCGATTGTGGCAGCATGTATGAAAGATTCTCGCATCTATAGTAAGATTTAAGGCTCGTTCCCACTGAGGCGTGAAGCGTCGAAGATTCACGCGGCAGGCAAGAAAATTTTGTCGACCCTTTCACAGATAAACGTCAGAAATAGCATTACGCCTAGTGAAGTTCCGCTTCAAGTTGACAAGAATTGACTTCGGCGAACGTGGCTCACAATGTTCGCCATGCGTTTAAGTGAAGTGTTACCAGTCACTTATCTAGTGACTGGTAACTTGACCAGTCACCAGATTGCTAGTGACTGGTCAAGTGATTGTTGACTAACGGTTTGCTAACGATAAGGAACAAACGAATGAGGTGCAGTTTCCCCTAAAAGTCCTCACTGAAGGTTATGTTCTCTTCATCATGCGGTAGCGGCCTGTTGGACAATTGGCTAGCGCTTTGGTCATTGGTACCACAGGCTTCAGGTTCGAATCCTGTTGGCGTCATGGATGTTTGAATGGTTCAGAATCCACTTTAAACTGTAGGTCCCGGTCTGTTTAGCCCTCGTGTGCACAAGGTAACCGTAGAACGACAAACCAAACCATGAACACGCCTCATCTGGATGATTATATTTTGTGTATGGATTCTTTTTGCTTCTTTTGCCTATCGATTCTTAATCCATTCGTTGGCTGATCGCGCCTTGTCGTACCTGAAGACAATTTTGTATCTTCTGGCATCATAGTTTCTATTGAAATGTAAGCTTAAATTTACTAAGATTTTATGTTTCTTAATTGCTCTACGTTGTTGTCTACATATATTTTGCGCAAATTCCTACGTTGAAAACAAATGTAAATTGTCGCATGTATCCTACACGTGGGTTGATGGCCAATTGGCTAGCTTTTGGTACCACAGGCTTCAATTTCGAATCCTGGCGGTGACATGGATGTTTGTGAGTGGTTCGGAATCCATTTTAAACTGTAGATTCCATTCTGTTTAACCCTCGTGTGCACAAGATGATCGTAGAGAGACAAACCACGCATACCTATACATGGTTTTTTCATGTGGTTTCTTCCACGTGGCAATATGCAAGATGTTTTGCACATCTTAATCTGCTATATTACTGGGATTTCAAACTGCAATATTATTTAAGGTAAGTGAGATTTTCATTTTTGTGTTGTAATAAATATGCGTTGCTCAGACTTAACGATTTGCCGATATGAAATCTCGTGCTCTGTATTTCATCTGGTATGATTTCCTTTGTATTTTTGCTTTAAGAAATAGGCTTAGCAGCCTTGAAAATACCTTGGCATAACTTCTTTTGTATTTTTTGCCTCAAGAAAAGGCCATAAGTACATTTGCGGTGTGCACGTGTTCATTCATGTTCCTCGATTTTTCGAAGTATAAGATCGGATGAGTTTAAAACATCTTTGTATCAAACGTGACGATCATCTATGCTTTGTTGAAATAGAGAAATTTCCTTTTCTTTTGCCTGTACAGAAGAAATTTATTGTTAAAAATGCTGAGTATTTGTTTTCATCACCAAAGCAAAGACTTAAATTCAGAATAAGTGATCAAATGTTAGAAGACCTTTTATTTGTCAAAGAAAGCCTTCAAATAATGCAAAAGCTGTAAAATCTTGTGTTGCAAAATTTTGAACGAATTTTTATTGATATTTTATTTGTGAAGGTAGGCATCGGTGCTTAGAATAGTTGTAGTATGACAGTTTAGAATAAATTACAATTTTACATTCTGGGTAAAATGAAGACCTTGTTGAATATAATAATGTGTTTCTCGGTTTTTCATCGAATAAGATGAAAACACCTTGGTTTCTTTGGGACTTTTGTATTTTTTGCCTCAAGAAAAGTCCATAAGTACATTTGCGATGTGCACGTGGTCTGTCGTGTTTCCCAATTTTTCGAAGTATAAGATCGGATGTGTTTAAAATACCTTGGAATCAAAAACGTAACCATAATCTATGCTTTGTTGAAATAGAGAATTTCTGTTCAGGCAAAAGAGTAGTTCAAATGTTGGAAGACCTTTTATTTGTCAGAGAAATCCTTCAAAATAATTGTTATGAATTAAATTTAAACCTTCGTTTTAGGATCAAAATCTACCCTTCTTAATAATGCAGAAGCATAAAATCTTGTGCTGCTAAATTTTGAACGAATTTTTATTGATATTTTATTTGTGAATGTTGGCATCGGGGCTTAGAATAGTTGTAGTATTGCAGTTTAGAATTTATTCTGTATTGTTGAATTCACTTTAGTGCATCGTAATTTGGGTTTTGGGGTTCTGCTTTGCATTTCTTGATGTAAAAATTTGAATATTTTTTATATCATTTTGTTTCGGGAAAGTTAGATGGCGCCACAATACAAATAAGTAGAATTCCGATTAGTCGCATTACTAAAAGTCTTGATGATAAACATATTACTAAAAGTCTTCTGAATTCTGAAATTAGACAGTTACAATTTTACATACCTGGTGTAAAATGAAACTCTTGTTGAATATAATAATGTGTTTTCTGGATATGTTTCTTATTAGATGTGTTTCATCGAATAAGATGAAAACACCTTGGTATGATTTCCCTTGTATTTTTTGCCTCAAGAAAAGGCCATAAGTACATTTGCGCTGTACATATGTTCTTTCATGTTTTCGAAGGATAAGATCGGATGTGTTTAAAATCAAAAACGTAATCTATAATCTATGTTTTGTTGAAGTAGAGAAATTAAATTTCTTCTGTTCAGGTATAAGAATAGAAATTGTTAAATGCTGAGTATTTGTTTTTAAAATTTTTATGTAAGCAATGGTGCTGCAAAGAGCAAAAATCAAATGAATTCAGTGAACTAAAATAGTGCAGTAGGTCATAACAATTCCTCACAGTAATATAGAATGTAAAGGGATATCTAAACACAAAAGCAAAGACTAAATTCTAAATAAGTGATTAAATGTCTTATTTGATTATTAGAACTTTTATTTGTCTAAGAAAGCCTTAAAATATACCCTTGTTAAAATAATGCAAAAGCTGTAAAATCTTGTGTTGCAAGATTTTGAACGAATTTTTATTGATATTTTATTTGTGAAGGTTGGCATCGGTGCTTAGAATAGTTGTAGTATTGCAGTTTAGAATTTATTCAGTATTTTTGAATTCACTTTAGTATTTTGGGGTTCTGCTTTATATTTCCTGATCTAAAGCTTTAAATAATTTTTCTTGTATCTTTATGGAAGACAGATGGCGCCACACTACAAATAAATGGAATTCCGATTAGTCACATTATTAAAAGTCTTGATAACAAACCTATTGCTAAATGTCTTCTCGATTCTGAAATCGGACAGTTACAATTTTACTTTCTGGTGTAAAATGAAGACCTTGTTGACATGTGTGTTTCTCAGTTTTTCATCGAATAAAATGAAAACAACTTGGTATGATTTCCTTTGGATATTTTGCCTCAAGAAAAGGCCATAAGTACATTTGTGCTGTGCAAGTGTTTTTTCATGTTCCTCGATTTTTCGAAGGATAAGATCGGATGTGTTTAAAATCAAAAACGTAATCTATAATCTATGTTTTGTTGAAATAGAGAAATTAAACGTTTTTCTGTTCAGGCAGAGGAATAGAAATTGTTAAATGCTGAGTATTTGTTTTCAAAATTTTTAGGTGAGCAATGGAGCAAAGAGAAAAAAATCAAATGAATTCAGTGGACTAAAATAGTGCAGTAGGTCATAATAATTCTTCACAGTAATATAGAATGTCAAAATAAGTGATCAAATGTTAGAAGACCTTTTATTTGTCAAAGAAAGCCTTCAAAATGATTGTTATGAATGAAATTTAAACCTTCGTTCTTAAATCAAAATCTACCGTTGTTAATAATACAAAAGCATAAAATAGTGTGTTGCAAAATTTTGAACGAATTTTTATTGATATTTTATTTGTAAATGTAGGCATTGGTGCTTAGAATATTTGTTTAGTTATTACTGTTTAGAATTTATTCTGTATTGTAGGGTTACGCTTTACATTTCTTGATGTTAAACTTTGAATAATTATTTTTTGTATGAGGGAAGATAGATGGCGCCACTATACAAATAAGTGGAATTCTGATTAATCACATTAATATAAGTCTTGAAAACAAACATATTACTAAAATTATTTAATTCTGAAAGTGGACAAAGTAACAGTTGTACATTTTGGTGTAAAGTGAAGACCTTGTTGAATATGTGTTTTTTACAGCTATTCAGTCTATTTTTTTACTACTTTCTTCGCTTTTATCTTGTTGTTAATGTGCGCTCTATATCATCAATACACCTTTATCATGTGATGTGGAAAAAAAATGCTAGACTTTTGGTGCCATTAAGTATTTGTATGTGGAATTTTTGTTAGTTCCATTATATTGGAATTTTTACCTCACCAAAACAATCCGCCGAACTAGAAAAATTTCGTATAAAATTTCTCCTACCTTTTCAGTCGAACGGACCGCAAGAATGAGATATCCAAAGGGACGGGAAATAGTGTTAATTCAAAAATTTCCTTAATGCTTTTATTTGCACATTAGCGACGAAAGGACACACAAAAATAATAGAAATACAGGCACAAAAAACCTGCGTCTATCACGGGTGACTACCAACAAGTATGTCCGGCGAGAAAAATTCTTACGCCGAAGTACGGTTACAGTTAAGTAGAGGGGTAAAGAGTTAACGTGTTAAATAATTCAAAACGTTCTAGATATATACAGCATTTTTGACAAAAATAATGTGTTCCAAAGAAAAAATGTGTTCTAAATGTTCTATTGCATTGGAATAACAGGAGGGCGGCAGGACCAAGACATCAGGGAAAAATGAAAATTTCTAAAAATGGGGGGAAATTGATGACGAAAGCATTTCGATTTTACATCATACATGTTATCGACGAATTTGTAGCCAAAAATGGATGGGTTACTCGTTTTATGACAACCTTACATAAGTTGTGGGGGCTAATTTATGATTCATCTCATTTTTAAATGTGTGTTCCATTAATATGTGTGTTTGCTTTTACTTGTGTAAATATTTGTGTTCATTTACTTAAGCCAATTTAAAAAAGTAATGTGTTTAATGTTTATTTTGTTATTAAATTATTTAATTGTATATTAAGCTCAAATTAATTCCCTAAGCCTGATTTTATAATCCTTTAACATCAGCATTGAATAGTATTTGTTACTTATATATTTAACTGAAAAATCTGATGAATTATTATTTATATATATTTTAAGTGTGTGTGTATGCGAAATTATTTAATCATGTATTCTATGGCATCTGTATTGAATGCATACTTTAATTTGTTATTTGTGTGTTTAATTACTAAAAAATATTCAATTGCTAATTCTGCTCTTAAATTTGGCTTCCATTATATGTATATGTGGTAGAAAAAAGCCTTTAAAAAGCAGAAGAATTGTTCTCCATTTTTTGACTTTTTGCTATTTCTTTTTGCTAGTTGCTTAAAGAAGAATCCATAAGTCATAATAAAAATAGTTTAAATGAAATAAATTGTTCTGTATTTATTTTAGTAAGAAGGGTTTTCTTGTAATAATTTGGGGGGGAATTGTCATGTACCGTTTTTAATAGATTTTTAGAATATTCATTCTTTTTTTTAATTTCATAATATATCTTTAGTCATATAAAATAACCAATAAAATATGTTTTTTATAGCATGTACACATAGTGATTCTAATTAGGAAGTCAGGAGTTTTATAATTATTAATATATAATTTTAATGATAAAAATTATTAATAATTATATAATAACTACTTGTTATATATTAATATAATTTGTACCCATAAGTCAAGGAAGTGTAAGTTTAGTGAGGGAAATTATGGAAAATTTTTTCAGTTTCTGTAGCTACCCTGAATAATATCTATTGTACTCAAAATCAAGACTCTTGATAAAATTTTGCGGTATGGAGTTGCTGAACAAAATGAATAGCATAAATGGTAATAGTGGGTTTATCACAATAAGACTTTTGTGGTGCTTATCTGTCAAACTTTGCTGTGCACTGCACTTTCAAAAAAAAAAAAAAATTAGAGAAGCATGTTAAAATTTCGATTGATACGCATATAAATCTGTCAATCTCTTTTAATAAATTATCCATAAAAAAAATGTATATATATCGTGAACAAAATTTAACAAGTAATTCAATTTTTAGGTTCCGTCTACTGATAAGAATTATTTGAATGGAATGTGGGGAAAGCTTTCGGCTGAAATACTCATGCAAAGTTGGGATACTGCTTTAGAGGATTTTAATCGTTTAAAGGAATTCATTGATAGCAATGTAAGTAAATTATTTTCAAACTGTTTATTTTCAAGTTAACGTGTATCTTTTTAATTGGAATTATCATTTAATCTAATACTATTTTTTCTTATAACATCTTAGACAAAAGAGAACGATAATTTTGTAAGTAACATTCTCTAAGAAGTTTTCTATCTGTGTCTTATTTAGTAACACAAGATAAGGCGTAGCATTTTCTCAATTACAATTTGTCGATTCCTTTTTGTAGCCTTTTGGATCTCAGCTTGTAACTTTACAACAAAGAACATGGTTGATTCATTGGAGTCTATTTGTGTTTTTTAACCATCCCAAAGGACAAGATCTCATCATAGATACTTTTCTCTACAGCCAACAGTAAGTGCTTGAAATTTTGTGATTTTAAATTCTAATTTTTTTTTGTTTGCTTAATATTCTCAATTTCATTATTAATAATGATTGTTTAATTTTCTTTTTGATGTACTATTTTTATTTATATTCATCCACTTCCTTTTGGATGATAAGCCAGTAGTGCAAAATCATTTCTATGGCAAGAATTCTTGTAATCACACAATTTCATTATTGCCATCAGTGAGTCTAATTTAGTAACATTTTTAAATCATTAATTAGCATTTTTTTTTTTTAATTTGCTAACAAAATTTTAATCTGAAATACAAGGTAACACTTACGAGAATACATTCCTGCTTTGTTAAGATAGCTTTTAACTAAATCTATAATGTTAATGTATAAAAATATTAATGTATGTGCATCAATACTTAACCAGTAATTCAGTTTATATTGCTGTAGAATTTCGTTACAAGTGGCATTATATTTTTGTATGTGACTATCATATTAGATAAAACTCAAATGCATATTATGATGGCAAAACTAAAAGTGTTAGTATTTGTATAATATTAGTATTTATTTTATAAATTTCAATTTCAAAAATAAATCTATTAAATTGGATTGTGAATTCATGATTCTGAATTTTTATTAATAAATAGATCTCTTGTTTTAAAAAAAGTATGAGTAATTTGGTGCTGCAATATATAAATTGTTATTGAAGTTACTGATGATACTTAATTTGTTTAACTATTAATTATTTTTTGTATTTATAAATTTTATCAGTATTACAGAAATATAAATTGAGGCATTTTTAAAGTAGTGTAACTTTAAAAATGTTATGTGAATACTTTATAGCAGAAAAGTAATAAGAAACAGCATTTTAGATGCAATACTAATTGTATTTGATTGTCAGAGCAAAGATAAATTTTAACAATTACTTTATATAAATATGGTCAGCAAGAAAGTAATTTTGTTTGCTCAGTTTATTTGAATATATATTTGCAAGTTCAAATTTTTAAGATTGTAGTATTACTGAATTTTGTTTGATTTTAGCGGAAATTTTATTTTTTGTTTAATTTGTTGCATGTTATATTAAGATTTAATTAGATGTATAATTGTTGAATAAATACTTGGTGATTGAATGTTATTCTGTATTCTTCTTACTTTTAGGTATTTGAATGCCATCCAGACCATTTGTCCTCACATCTTAAGATATTTAACTGCTGCAGTTATCACGAACAAACAGAGACCATCAGTAATGAAGGATTTAGTTAAAGTAATTCAACAGGTTAGTGTGAATTTAAACAGATTGTGTAAAATACAGTGTATTTTAAGTCATGTGTCAAAATTAGGTTTTAGAAGTTTTGTGTTATAGTCAAAGTATTAATGTCCTGTAGCCTGAATGGCTGGGCTGGCACTCAGTACCACAGGTTTTGGGTTCAAGTCCTGGCAGTGCCATGGATGTCTGTAGTGGTTTGGAATCCACTTTAAACTGTAGGTCCCAGTCTAACATGACTGCAGAGCGTTTAGCATAGGGCTGACAACCCTACCCCGTAAAAAAGAAGACATCTCATGTTTTGAAATCTGCCAGTAAGCAGATGGAGTTGGCCCACCATAGGGCTGTTGCGCCAATCATGATGATGATGATGATTAATGTCCTGCTGAGAGTATTTGTGACCTATCCAAACTGTACTCCTAAGGTAAAAACAATTCTTCTAAGAGAATTCCCCCTTACCGGCCGAGGAAAACTTACTAGATGCGCTCCCCAGTGCCACCCTTTTTTCATACAGGCGCGCGTAGTTATGCGATGTATTGGAGGAAAAAAAGAGGTGCGTTTTGCAACATAAAACCTTTTTACTTTCACAAAAAAAATAAAATGTAAAAAAAAAAAATTCTAAATTTAAAGTATAGAATTAGCTGCTGTGTGATATTTCCTAAAACAAGAATTCTTTATTGTTTCATATGTAAAATATGATAGGAGAAATAACTATTTATTTAAAATGTCTAAACTTGTTTTTTATAAACCTAGTCACATAAACCAAAATCACATTCATTGCATTGATAGCTGGTTTCACGACGAAACGTAAGCAAAAGAAGAATGAAAAAAGCACGACCTACTCAAACAGAAACAGAAGCAAAAACTGCACAGCTATGACTCACCGTTTCAGAAACATCCCCTTTACCAATACCCTATCCCTTTTCTCTGAAATAATAAAATCCATGTCAAACATTGTCAAGGTCATTATGTGACATTCCAAGACCGTGGGAGCAGTTTTCATTACAGCAGCGCAATGCAAAGGATCGTACTTCGGAAAGGCGTATATATACGCAGGCGGCAGTTAAGGGGTTAATAAATTAAAAAGCAGTCATTTTTTTTAAGTATACTTTTTAAACATTTTCTTAGTTTAATAATATTTAACAACTGTCTTGTGTGATGCTAAGATCAAAATAAATTATTGATTTCATAATATACAATATGCTAAAATAATGAAATTTTACTATTTAACCATTTTAAAAATATGGTGTATTTTTAACTGAAGCAATCAGATAATTGTAATTATCTGCCAGGGGCAGATGGCCTTGGGCCCACCATGGAGCTATTGTGCCAATGAGGAAGAAATGAAAACATCAGCATTGAAAACTACCAATTTATAATCTTCAGCCCTTATTCTTATTTTATGCAAAGAGAAATAAAAAAAACCAGAAAAAAGTAGTATTATTAAAACAAGAATGGATTATTAAAGAATATAAATTGTTCTTTTTAATTTTGTATTTATATCTAGAATTGTACATGTGCAAATGGATTTTTTTTAACGTTAACTATTTTCAAATTTTTTACGAATGAAATTTGTATACATTTTATTTAATTTCTTTATAATTTGATCTCTAATATTAATTTTTTAAAGTATGACAATGTGCTTTCTTTAAATTTATAAGTACACTACAAGATTTGATATGTACTTTATTCAAATAAATGTGTTTTTTGGCCTTGTAAGGCAGTAAATGAATTTTTTTAAACTATATTTGTAAGGTGTTTTGTTGCATTTGTTTAAAATAATTTAGCAATTTTATTAAAAAAATTTCTACATTAAACTATGTTTATTCTGAAATAAATGCCTTTTATAACAATATTCAGAATTTTTTTTCTAGCTCTGTGTAGAAATTTCTGGATTGTAATGTTGTATTATGGAAAATTATGTAATAATGGTTACTTCTGCCTCAACCAAGATTTGACAAGGCTTAGAATAAGCACTCTCAGAAGTTGCATTTTTGCCACTTCTATTTATCCCAGTGGACAAACTTACCGTCCTGTAATTTTATCATCCTTGAAGAGTTTTGGTTTGTCAAATTCCAAACCAAACTTAGCTCAGTAATCCAACTCTATCTAGAATAGCTGGTATACTTTGCAAATATTTAAATTTAATGTGAAAGTTTAAAAATATTGTTTTATCGAATATTTCTTGCAGCTATTATCTCCTTAATTAGTTTGTTAATTCATTCTTGTTATAAAGAGGCATGTATTGAGCTACAATGTGGGGTCAGTAAAATAATTGTTTTGAATTTAATATTGAATTTTATATCATATTTTATTTTCAGGAATCCTATCAATATAAAGATCCAATCACTGAATTTGTTGAATGTCTATATGTGAACTTTGATTTTGATGGTGCTCAACAAAAATTGAGAGAATGTGAACAAGTGCTTGCAAATGACTTTTTTCTTGTTTCATGTTTGGATTCCTTTATAGAAAATGCCCGTTTGGTGATCTTTGAAACTTTCTGTTGCATTCATCAGTGTTTGTCCATCAGGTGAGATATTTGCTTATATCTCTTAAAATAAGTCTTGCATAGAATTTTAACAATTAACTTTCATTTTGTTCAAATTCACCTGAAATCATGAATATGGAGTGTTATAGAAAATTTAAAATCAAAATATGGTATTAATTTCCTTAAATTTATAGAATTCTTGTTCCAAAAATTGATTTTCATATAAAAATGAGCTTTATTTTTTATATAGCATGTTAGCTGAAAAGCTTAACATGACACCTGAAGTAGCTGAAAAGTGGATCGTCAATTTGATTCGAAATGCTCGATTGGATGCCAAGATTGATTCTCAACTAGTAAGAAAAGTTTATTGTTGAATTAGTAGTATAATCCCTTTTCATCTTATTCTTTAGCATCTTTAAATGCATTAAAAATAATTTCTCTAATTTTAAAGGGTCATGTTGTCATGGGCACAAAAAAGTTGGCACCATATCAACAACTCATTGAAAAAACAAAAGCTTTGTCCCTTAGAACACAGATGTTGACAAATAGTGTAGAAAAGAAGGCTTCAGCCAACCATCCTGAAAGAGTAAGTTCTTATAGGTTATAATAAATTGCAATGGTATTTGTTTGTTTCAAACTTGGTCACTTAACTTTTATTTTTAAATAACTGAATAATTTTCCTTTTTTTCCCCTTAACAATTATGTATTTACTTTGCCAATATATTTAATTTTATGGTGCATTTATCTATTGGTAGTCACAGCAGTGATAAATTGACTTTTGCTCACTTATAGTTATCCTTATTTGAACTTTCCAAGAGACTGATTTTATTTTAAATCTTAATGATTTTTACAGAGTATGTAAAGATTTTGGACATATGCATATTAACAAAGATAAAGAAAATTACTGCTATGTTCAGTTTGATAGCCCTTTTGTTGAACTATCATATTACCATCTTGAATTTTTAAGATTAAAGAGCTTTTCTTAAAATATTATGCTTTATTTTGTTCCGCTCCTCTATCGCAATCATCCAGAATTCGTCTTATGCAGCGATGCTGCTTATAAAGAGCTTGTTTTAGTAGTCCAAATGCTCAATAATTCGTGGGAGGCAACTTAGGCAGGATGCATTTAAATGGAATAATCTCGCTTCCACTTGATCATTTTTGATAATTTCCAATTGTAGCGCAATAGGTTTAAAGGTATGACTGGTATCCTTTTCTAAATGGAATTCAACATTGTGAAAATTGTTTGGATAAGTTGATGGAAATAGTTTTCTTTGCAAAATAGATGTTAAAACAGACTTCACTTAAAAGTCGTTATTAGAGGTGGTAAGAATTAATCAATTGTGTAAGAATTCTGCTTTCATGATGTTTTACTGATTATATTATTTGTCATAGAGTGAAAAAATAATAAGCAGCATAATAATACCAGCATAATTTTCTTTTTTACTTTTTAAAAATGTTTGAATTTTCTCTACAACTAATGTTTTATTTGTCCGTTTATTTATTTATTATCTTTTTAAATATTCAAATATTAAAATAATTTACAAATTAGTTGTAATCTGTCATTTGAAGGATTTAATAAGCATTTATTACTTGAACTGAATTTCAAAAGAACATTTGTTTCCCACAGAACATCTGCCACTATTTTATGTCTAGAAATAACAAATTTTATTTTTTAGAATTATATTAAGAGTTGAGTATTTAAGAAATATTTGACATTTATCCATTATATGAAATCCATTAAAAATTGGTGCTGTATTTCCATTAAAAATATTCATTGCTAAGAATTTCAAAAAATTTAAAGAAGGACAAAAAAAAATTGTTATCCTTTAAAAAATACAAAAAAGTATTAATAAATAATCAATTCCATCACTAAAATGTATTCAATCCATTAATGGATGTATTTATTAATATGAATTAAATAAAAATTTAATTTTGAGGATTTAATTTTAATTCTAATTTTCTTACGACTACATCAATAAATTAGTTTTGTATTGAATTTCTGATATATTAAATGATTGAGTTTAATTTTGGTACAAATCATGCGATTTTATTTCATATCAAATGATTTCTATATCATATGAAATTAATTCATATGTGTAAAATTATACTGCTACAAAACCTCTGAAAGCTGCTACAAAAATGTAATTTGCCCTTTTACAAAAATCATTTTTTGATTTTCCACCCCTGCATTAGGAAATAAATGTAATGTAGTTAAATATATACTAATCTAACTATTCTAATATACTAATCTATATAGCTAGCTTTTATTCTTTATTCTAAATTTCTCTTTATTTTGTTTAGATTCCTTATTGGGGACCTACAGATTTTTAGGTCCGAAGAATTCTGCATTCTGTTATATTAAATCAATAAATGATTTTATAAACAATGTGTTATCTTTGTTCTCTTTGTACATGGTATATTTACAATGTTATATGTATAGAGCTTCTTTTCTGCTAGTTCCATTGTTGTCCAAGGAAAATTTATATTGAGCATATTAAAAGAGGAAGGAATCATTTTCGTGAGGCAGTTTGCAATAAATTAAAGTACTACCTAAATCAGTATTAAAGACAAAATGAAATTCCTGATTTATTTCCAACAGGGTTGATAAAATCTGCATGCTATTGAAAGTTTCTTTTTAAAAGTTCTAGAATTTCACAATAATACATATATTTCTTTTTATTTTCTAGACAAATGGGAGACTCATATTTTAAAACCATCGTAAAAGTTTAAATAATTGACCTGGTTGTAATCAACTAATAGTCAATTATTCAATATCTGCCGTGTTGATTCATCTAGTTTTGATGGATTATTATCGTGTGAAGTGTATGTTTGAGAGAGTGATTCCATGTAAGTGATTTATGGAGCTGATACCTTTTTTTTTTTTTTTTTTTTTTTTTTTTTTTTTGTGTGTGTGTGTGTGTGCAGATTTTCTAGTAGTAATTACTTAATTATTCTAATTCTTAATTTTATCAGAATAACAAAAGAGATTATTAGATTGTTCTTTGAGATTATTAAAATTAATATTCTTCAAGAGGGAGTGAGATACAGTGGTTTCTATATCTTGTTTATATATATATATATATACAATGTACATACTATTTTTCTGCTTAAAATGAAAATGCCAACGTGCCTATGAAAGATTGGGAACAGTCTCGGAATCTTTCCGATTATCCTATAATTTTCCTGTAACACAATGCTCAATGAATGTATGTTGAAACTAAAATGCTTTGTGTGCATCTGAGTCAGAAGTAATATAAGAGAATTAGAATTGACCTTGTTCATGAACACAATTTAGAATGTTAAATTGTTTCTTGAACAAGGTCAATTATTTCAAGGTTGTTTCTTTTTTATTTTGTGTGTATGTTAATGTGACTCAACCTGGAAAAGACATGGGAATTTTAAAGCAAAATGGGAAAAATTAAATTTCAAATTAAAAAAAAAATTCCATAGCTAAATGTAAGAAAAGTGGTCAAAATCCAGTGTCGCCACTACATACACTAAAAAAGGTTTATGCATAAAAAAAATATATAAACATGTGCCAGGGTATTGCATGGAAAAGCTAAATGCGTGGAAGACAGCCATGTCATTTGGTTTATTCTAGTGTTATATTTTTAAAATACTAGACTCAAAAATGCCTGGCTACAGTCATGTAAATTTGAGGATTATATATATATATATATATATGACATAAGATGAGCTTGTTGTCATTCCTGTAAAATTAGTCTTCTAGTGCATTTTAATTCATCAGTTTTAAAATAAGAAACTGTTTTCTTTTATAAAACAGATGTAATGTAACAGTTGCAACCATTTCCTTTTTTAGATGGATTTTTTTACCTATGTTTTCTATAAATTATTTTAGATATGTGTAGCTTATAAAACCATTTTGCTTGTTTGAAATTCAAATCAGGGTCTGATTAAATGTATATGGCATTTTTTGTTTTTTCTTTATGGTTGAACAAGATTAGGTTTTTACTAATAATTCTGTTTTATACTTTTTAATTCTGTAACTATAATTTTAGTTTTGATAATTGTTTTGTTCGTAATTAAAAGACCACACAATTTCGTTTATATGAAGTTCTTATGGCCCCTTTTTGCTGTATCACTGCTAATTTTATATAGGGAAATATTAGACAATTTTTTTTCTAAAATCGCCATTTGTCTCTTATTAGATAACTCACCTTGTGCCCATTTGCAGATTTCCATAACTTGCCAATTTGATGTAGTATATAGACTTGATAGATTGAACAAAAACTACTTCTTCTTCACTACAAACTTAGTTCATACTTTCCCATAATGAAAGTTTTGACTGAGTAGTACAATTTTATTTCTGTCAAAAAAGCTTTTGTTTTTTATCATGAAATATCTGATGATTTAAGGTTCTAGTGATATCAAAGAAAACACTTAGCTTAGTATTTTGCGATTTTCCGTAGGATGGTCAAGTTTTGAAAATATTTACTAAATTTGTTATTTTTTACCTAGATTTAAAACATAATTTTTATTAATCACTGATATAGTATTATTTTCATATCCGTGGAAGCTTATATATATATATTAAGCTTATAAATATTTACTAAATTTATTTTTTACTAGATTTAAAACATAAATGTTATTAATCACTTTATATAGTATTTTCATATCCATGAAAGCCATCCAGTTTTTATGCGAGTGATTTTTTTTTTCTGGATACTGAGTTGTTCTGTCTGTACGTTATGCAAGTTTACTTGCATCAATGCAGGGTAAATTATGGGTTATCTTTTCCAATTTCCACTGAGGGCAAGATTACCGAGTTTGTTGGGTGTGGCTGCTAGCCATTGACACACTTTTATTCATATTTACAGTCTATATATAAATGATCGACAGTCTCAATTTGAATAATTTTGAGAGTGCAAGGAGCGTTGAGCTGGAACTCTGGTATTTCAGTTATGATGTTAACCCATTCCTGGAAACTATTATACTGTACCTATGGGGGATAATATCCCTTGACATCAATTACAAGTGAAATAAAGAGTTGTTCTGTCTTCTTAACCCAGCTTAGCCTACTAACTATTTTTTTTTTTTTTTTTTTTTCAAAGTGAATTAGAATTGACCTTGTTCATGAACACAATTTAGAATGTTAAATTGTTTCTTGAACAAGGTCAATTATTTCAAGGTTGTTTCTTTTTTATTTTGTGTGTATGTTAATGTGACTCAACCTGGAAAAGACATGGGAATTTTAAAGCAAAATGGGAAAAATTAAATTTCAAATTAAAAAAAAAATTCCATAGCTAAATGTAAGAAAAGTGGTCAAAATCCAGTGTCGCCACTACATACACTAAAAAAGGTTTACGCATAAAAAAAATTTATAAACATGTGGCAGGGTATTGCATGGAAAAGCTAAATGCGTGGAAGACAGCCATGTCATTTGGTTTATTCTAGTGTTATATTTTTAAAATACTAGACTCAAAAATGCCTGCCTACAGTCATGTAAATTTGAGGATTATATATATATATATATATATATATATAGATGACATAAGATGAGCTTGTTGTCATTCCTGTAAAATTAGTCTTCTAGTGCATTTTAATTCATCAGTTTTAAAATAAACTGTTTTCTTTTATAAAACAGATGTAATGTAACAGTTGCAACCATTTCCTTTTTTAGATGGATTTTTTTACCTATGTTTTCTATAAATTATTTTAGATATGTGTAGCTTATAAAACCATTTTGCTTGTTTGAAATTCAAATCAGGGTCTGATTAAATGTATATGGCATTTTTTGTTTTTTCTTTATGGTTGAACAAGATTAGGTTTTTACTAATAATTCTGTTTTATACTTTTTAATTTTGTAACTATAATTTTAGTTTTGATAATTGTTTTGTTCGTAATTAAAAGACCACACAATTTCGTTTATATGAAGTTCTTATGGCCCCTTTTTGCTGTATCACTGCTAATTTTATAGAGGGAAATATTAGACAATTTTTTTTCTAAAATCGCCATTTGTCTCTTATTAGATAACTCACCTTGTGCCCATTTGCAGATTTCCATAACTTGCCAATTTGATGTAGTATATAGACTTGATAGATTGAACAAAAACTACTTCTTCTTCACTACAAACTTAGTTCATACTTTCCCATAATGAAAGTTTTGACTGAGTAGTACAATTTTATTTCTGTCAAAAAAGCTTTTGTTTTTTATCATGAAATATCTGATGATTTAAGGTTCTAGTGATATCAAAGAAAACACTTAGCTTAGTATTTTGCGATTTTCCGTAGGATGGTCAAGTTTTGAAAATATTTACTAAATTTGTTATTTTTTACCTAGATTTAAAACATAATTTTTATTAATCACTGATATAGTATTATTTTCATATCCGTGAAAGCTTATATATATATATATTAAGCTTATAAATATTTACTAAATTTATTTTTTACTAGATTTAAAACATAAATGTTATTAATCACCGATATAGTATTTTCATATCCATGAAAGCCATCCAGTTTTTATGCGAGTGATTTTTTTTTTCTGGATACTGAGTTGTTCTGTCTGTACATTATGCAAGTTTACTTGCATCAATGCAGGGTAAATTATGGGTTATCTTTTCCAATTGCCACTGAGGGCAAAATTACCGAGTTTGTTGGATGTGGCTGCTAGCCATTGACACACTTTGATTCAGATTTACAGTCTATATATAAATGATCGACAGTCTCAATTTGAATAATTTTGAGAGTGCAAGGAGCATTGAGCTGGAACTCTGGTATTTCAGTTATGATGTTAACCCATTCCTGGAAACTATTATACTGTACCTATGGGGGATAATATCCCTTGACATCAATTACAAGTGAAATAAAGAGTTGTTCTGTCTTCTTAACCCAGCTTAGCCTACTAACTATTTTTTTTTTTTTTTTTTTTTTCAAAGTGAATTAGAATTGACCTTGTTCATGAACACAATTTAGAATGTTAAATTGTTTCTTGAACAAGTCAATTATTTCAAGGTTGTTTTAATTATGAAGTCTAGATATTTTACCATATTTTTCGCAAACTCGCATTTTTTATTTCTTGGTCATTTTTTCCTAACTTTTAGCATGTACAAGGATGTCTGCTAGGTAACATAAAACAAATCTTTGTTTCATAAACATCCTAAATTATGGTACATTAACCATTGGAATTTTGCTGGTGCAGTAGTTAATCCAAATTTTTCGATTTCATCATCTAGTGCAGGGATGGGCAAACTACGGCCCACCGGAAGGTTCTATCTGGCCTGCGAATAGATTTTTAATTTGGCGGTCAGCGGCATATTAAAAGAAATATATATTATATATCCATCGCCTTTTCTACTTTGATAAAATATAATTTTTTTTCTTTCTTTTTTCAAAGAAAGTTGCAATCTAGCAATCATCTCAAGCAGTTGTTTCTGAATAAACCAAAGTTAGAGTTTCACAAATCATTATCGAAAGTAAGTTTCCGAAATTTAATATCTCACGCCCAGAAAATCAGTGCTATGTTTGCTTTATCTTATATATGAACAACTATGAACCTTAGAAAGAATTATTTCAGAAGTAGACTGACAGATGAGCATTCAGCCTCGTCCCTTAAAATCGGTACATCTCACTTCGAACCTCACTATAAGGAGCTTTAAAAAATGAAATCGCAATTTCATTCATCTCATTAACATATTTAATTTGTAATACTTGTATATTGTTTATAAAATTTTAGAAAAATTTATCTTGGCTCGCCAAACTTTTTTTTTTTTTTTTTTTTTTTTTCGATTTTTGGCAAGCGACCGAAAAAGTTAGCCCATCCCTAGTCTAGAATATAGAGTGCTATCGTAGATTGCCGAGCCATTTCATTTTTCAGAGTATAGAAAGATGGTTTTTGTTTTTCTTTCTAATAAAAATCTTCGTTCATCTTAGTCAGCTCAATTAAAGGCTTTGCTTCTTTAGCATAATTTTGAATATATCTCCTAAAAAAAACGGTAAACCACCTGACTTCATGCAAATTTGTTGGTTGACTAAATTACTTCCGCCTTTCTTGAACCTTTTTTAATTATGAAGTCTAGATATTTTACTATATTTTTCGCAAACTCGCATTTCACTCATCAGAAGTCAAATTAGCTTCTCATAAAGGCTTGAATTCTGTACATTATATTTCTTGGTCATTTTTTCCTAACTTTTTAACAAGGATGTCTTCTAGGTAACTAAAAAAAAAAAAATCTTTTTGCTTCATAAATATTCTAAATTATGGTACATTAACCATTGGAATTTTGCTGGTGCAGTAGTTAATCCAAATTTTTCGATTTCATCATCTAGTGCAGGAATGGGCAAACTACGGCCCACAGGAAGGTTCTATCTGGCCCGCGAATAGATTTTTAATTTGACGGTCTGAGGCAAATTAAAAGAAATATATATTATATATCCATCGCCTTTTTTACTTTGATAAAATATAATTTTTTTTCTTCCTTTTTTCAAAGGAAGTTGCAATCTAGCAATCATCTCAAGCAGTTGTTTCTAAACAAGCCAAAATTAGAGTTTCACAAATCATTATCGAAAGTAAGTTTCATAAATTTAATATCTCACGCCCAAAAAGTTACTGCTATGTTTGCTTCATCTTATATATGTGAACAAGCGTTTTCAACTATGAACCTTGGAAATAATTATTTCAGAAGTAGACTGACAGATGAGCATTTAGTGTCGTTCCTTAGAATCGGTACCTCTCACTTCGAATCTCACTATAAGGAACTTTTAAAAATGAAATCGTAATTTCATTCTTCTCATTAGCATATTTAAATTGCAATACTTGTAAATTGTTCTTAAAATTTTAGAAAAATTTATCTTGGCCCGCCAAACTTTTTTTTTTTTTTTTTTTTTTCGATTTTTGGTCCGCGACCGAAAAAGTTTGCCCATCCCTGGTCTAGAATATAGAGTGCTATAGTAGATTGCCGAGCCAATTCATTTTTCAGGGTATCGAAAGAATGTCTTTGTTTTTCTTTCCATTAAAAGTCTTCATTTTTAGCTAGCTCAATTAAAGGCTTTGCTTCTATAGCATAATTTTGAATTTATCTCTTAAAATAATTTGTTAAGCCAGTAAACCCCCTGACTTCATGCAAATTTGTTGGTTGACTAAATTACTTCCATCTTTCTTGAACCTTTTTTTAATTATGAAGTCTAGATATTTTACTATATTTTTCGCAAACTCGCATTTCACTCATCAGAAGTCAAATTAGCTTCTCATAAAGGCTTGAATTCTGTACATTATATTTCTTGGTCATTTTTTTTTAACTTTTAGCATGTACAAGGATGTCTGCTAGGTAACATAAAACAAATCTTTGTTTCATAAACATCCTAAATTATGGTACATTAACCATTGGAATTTTGCTGGTGCAGTAGTTAATCCAAATTTTTCGATTTCATCATCTAGTGCAGGGATGGGCAAACTACGGCCCACCGGAAGGTTCTATCTGGCCTGCGAATAGATTTTTAATTTGACGGTCTGAGGCAAATTAAAAGAAATATATATTATATATCCATCGCCTTTTCTACTTTGATAAAATATAATTTTTTTTCTTCCTTTTTTTCAAAGGAAGTTGCAATCATCTCAAGCAGTTGTTTCTAAATAAGCCAAAGTTAGAGTTTCACAAATCATTATCGAAAGTTTAGTTTCACAAATTTAATATCTCACGTCACGTTCCTTAGAATCGGTACATCTCACTATAAGGAACTTTCAAAAATGACATCGCAATTTCATTCTTCTCATTAACCTATTTAAATGGTAATACTTGTAAATTGTTTTTAAAATTTTAGAAAAATTTATCTTGGCCCGCCAAACTTTTTTTTTCTCGATTTTTGTCCCGCGACCGAAAAAGTTTGCCCATGCCTGATCTAGTGTGTAAATGCAGTTCTTAATGTGGTCTCTTCTGTCAATATGATTTGTATATACCTTTGAGCCAAATAGAGAATTGCAAACAGACTGCAGTAGCTCTTCCGGTATGTCATCAATATTATGGATGGAATATCATTTGATTATATCTATAGTCAATAACTAATTGATCTTCATTTAAAAGAACAGAGTTTGAGTATAGTGAACATGTTTCTTTCTTAATACCATGTTGTGAAGTTCAGTAAATAGTTAACTGCAATTTTCTTCGGGACATTCTAGCCACCATGAGGGATATCAGATTTCAAGGGGTTTGGTTTGTCGCTGTACGGTCATCTTGTGCACACTTGAGGCTAAACAGACCGGGACCTACAGTTTAAAGTGGATTCCGAACCACTACAAACATCCATGGCACCTCCGGGACTCGAACATGACAGATTACAAGAGGGGAGATCCAAATGCAGAGGACGGGGTTGACCATGTGTGGATCTGATTGTAGATAAATTCTTTTAATTTGTAAATAATTGTTAAATTATAAATATGGGACAACATAACTATGGGTTTCTTTCGATGAAACGAATCAACGTTGATAAGAAGTGATACATTTAGTAGGTTATATGAAAGTTATCGGTACTTACGTTTTAACGGTACCTTGGCGACAGTTGCGCCAATAAAGAGCCCACGCGCCAACCGCAGCTACAGATTTGGCGCCAATCTACACTTAAAATTTTTGTTCCAAATAATAAAATATATACGAAACACTTCTTTTAAAATCAAAAAGCTTTCAAAATATTTTTATTCCAAATAATAAAGATTGGCGACACTTAAAAACCGCCAAGTCTGTCGCCAAGGTACCGTTAATACGTAAGTACCAAGTTATCTATAAAAATTATAATATAAAATTTTAAAGAAAGAAACTAAATTAAAATGCTCTTTTTCAATTTTATTAGTAAAATATATTGAATTCAAAAATTTAACTTTTAGTAGATGGAAAAAAAAAAAAATGTATTGCAATTGTTGGATACAAAAAAATATATATATAATAATGTAAGTTAATAAACGAATAGTAAACCGACCTTTTTCAGACGTCCACGTGTTTGTTTCACCAAAGTCACCAATTGTAATAACGTCGAAATTAAATATACATGATAATGGTATAAATTAATCCATACTACTTTAATAACATTATCTTTAATAAAATTATGAAATACTAAAATAATACAAGCATGTTGCACTTAAAGCAGCAACGAGTGATTCGAGCGATGTTTACAAATCGACTGCCGCGTTCCAACTGCTCAGAGAGTGCTTTGCTGTATTCATCATTCAGCATTCCGCGTAGCGACGTATCACACAGCAATTTTTGTATTTTTCCTCTTTTTTTTTTTTTTTTTTTTACGTTTCGAGGTGGGATCGCTACAGGAGTTAGTAAACGAAAATTAACACTTCTTTTTTCTTTCTAATAACCACACAGAGCTTCAATAAAACAAACATGCTCTCTTTTAATCTTGCGAGTACAGAGAAAGGATCTTTTTATATGTCATGTGCTGCCATCTAGAGGCAGAAAATGTTGCAATTTCTTCCGATTCAAGTGAATATATCTCAAAGGA
The DNA here is from genome assembly GCA_021605075.1 of Caerostris darwini. Classification (NCBI taxonomy): domain Eukaryota; kingdom Metazoa; phylum Arthropoda; class Arachnida; order Araneae; family Araneidae; genus Caerostris; species Caerostris darwini. The sequence continues at coordinate 211,711 of BPLQ01007670.1, read as the reverse complement.
AATTTCCGAAAACGTGTAAAGATATAATAGATTGCGATAATATTACATAAAACATAATTATCTATATAATTATTTTCTTGCAACTGGCGTATCGATTACGGAGTACCAATGATGATAGACCCCTTAACCTCCTCATCTTAATTCACAAGTAATATAAATAACAAAGTCAATTCCTGCTTTATTTTTTCCACTATATTGCAGAATGTCCTTTATAAATAAAGTTGAAATTTTCCTTTTGCTTCTGGTGCCATCTATTGTTAGATACATGCAATTTAAATCTAAAAAAAAAACAAATTAATTAATATTTGAAAAACTGTATTAACATCAAGTATCAGCCGCTATAAGTTCAAAAAAAAAAGTACTCGTTTTAAACTCGAGTAGCGGAATAAAAAGTATTTTATTAACTATTAAAAGCTTGAACAAGATACATATAGCGAGTGTGTGAGTTAATAGTAGGAATGGAATAAATAAATTTATAATTTTAATGGCTGCTTAAATGTTAGTAAGTGATAAAAAAATAAAGTTTCTAATAATTAAAAATGGTATTCTAAAAATAAATAAAAGTTATAATGACGATCTCAAATGCAAAGTTTTTTTTTTTTTTTTCTATCCTAAAAAAAAAAGAAAATCAAATCTAACTGTGTTATTAATCGACAAAAGAACTAAGGTGCACATCTTAGCTGACAAGGGAAAGGAGCTGAGTTTAGATTAGTACCTTCGACCTCACATTTTGGATCGTCTTACTTAACAGAGGACCACTCTTCTTTTATATTAAAGGGGGTGGTCAAGTGGCTAGCGTTCTGGTCTTTGGTATCCCAGGTCCGACTCCTGACGGTGGCATGGATGTTTGTGAGTTGTTCGGAATCCACGTTAAACTGTAGGTCCCGGTCTGTTTAGCCCAAAGAGTGCGTAAGATGACCGTAGAGCGACAAACCAATCTATATTGAAAATTTCTAAAGAAATGAGGTGCAGTAATATTTTTTGTTTACGTCAAATTTTGAAAGGTATATTTGATTACATATTCAATATTCTGATATGAAAAAAAAATTATTCACTTTATAACAAATAATTTTTTTTAATTTCAATTGGTGAAATCAAATGGATCATTTCCCCAACGTAGAGTTCAGAAGATCAATATATATATATATATATATATTCGCTCGGTTCCACAGGTTTCGGGTTCGAGTTCTGGTGGTGCCATGGATGCTTGTAGTTGTTCAGAATCCACTTTAATATGACTGTTGGGTATAGGGCTAACAACCCTACCCCGTAAAAGGAAACAGCCATATTAAATCTGCCAGTAGGCAGACGATCGTGGCTGTTGCCAATGATGAAAAGAAATATATATATAAATACTGACATAAAAGGGTCCTCTCTCTGCTCTCCGAAGATCACTTGCTCACTCATAATTTTATCCTTTACAAAAACTAATTTACATCATTTATATAAACAAATAAATGCTACATGAAATTATCTATCATCTAATGATATTTAGAAAACATATTTTTAGTTATGAAGCCTGACCTAGAACTCTGCCATGAGCTTTACTTTTCGTTTTAATTATTTAACAATAGATGGCACCACGATGCAAAATATTTCTCCTTTTCTAAAATTTTCTCAGCTGCATTAGAAAAAATATATATATTTCTCCTTTTTTTAAACGCATTATGAAATTGTGTAAAATCAAATTTTTATAGAATTCAGTTTGAATATTTCCCTAAAAATCTTTTTTTTATTTCTAATGGCAGATTATAAACAATTATGGAATAAAAAGCACAAAACAAAAGATGCTGCAGTAGAGTTCATTAATCCAAGTTTCAGAGCCATAGACCAAAATAGGTCTAATGAGGATTTTATATAAAAATTTTGTTTTTCTGCTTATGAAATGTGAATTTAAACAGGTTTTTTAACCCAAAAAAAAAGCCTTATTGGCAAACACAATTCTATTTTTTTTATTTTTATAAGAGAAACACAAACAATCGACAAGAAATAAATATCAATGTATATAAAAGTGTGATTCTAAGAAAATACAGCAACCAAAAGGATTATTCTGGTATATTTTCGACGACGAAAAGGTGAAGAATAAAGACAAAGATGCTGCACCCTTGAGAGACTGAAGTCAGCTCATCTGAAAGGTAAGAAAATTTTAAATTTTATTTCAAAATGAAAATAGATATATTTTTCTTTGTATTTTATATTTTTAATGTGGCAATCTTAAAAATCGTCTCGCTGTTAACCTATCGTCCAAGTCTTTTTTTTTTTAATGTATTTATTAATAGTTGAAAAAAATGTTAATTAAAAGCTGCATTTAAACAAGTAATATAAAAAAAGTTTTATAGAGTAAATTCCTACTTTTTTTTTTCATTGTATGACAGAAAATCTTTTATAAATAAGTTGAAATTTTCCTCTTACATGTGGCGCCATCTATTATTAGTTACATGCAACTTAAATCTAAAATTAATTAATGAATTAATATTTGAAAAAACTGTTTTAACATCAAGTATCGTTAACTACAAGTTCAAAAAAATGTATTTGAACTTGAGTGGTTGAATAAAAAGTATTTTATCAACGATTGAAAATTTGAACAAGATATATATATATAGGGAGAGTGTGAGCTAATAGTAGAAATTGAAAAAGAATAAGCATTTCTGTTAAATACATCTAAAATTGTAAAGCTCAAGTGCAACTTTACATGTCCTAAATTAAACATTAATGAACGGTGCAATATTTGTATTTGTAAAATATTTTTTAAATTTAAAAATGATAATGCATCTATTCAAAATGACTATTCAGTCGTTCAATCGAATGAAATTTCTCTAATTAAAAAAACCTTTTAATTTCTTATATCAGAATTTTATTTTTAATAAGCTAAAAAATTAAATTTGTGTAAAATAATTATTTTATAATGGAATGTGGCTTTTCTTTGCCATATATTACCCATAAAATATATTTAGGGTTTCATTGTTACCCATTTGTTATCGTTACTATTTGTTATTAATTATATAGTACTAATTATATCAAGTATTTGTTATTTATTACTCTATGTTTAATATTGTTACTATTTATTATTACCGTTGTTACTATTTGTTAATAATTATATAGTACTAATTATATTGATTATTTGTTATTTAATATTATTTTCTAATATTGTTACTATTTATTATTACCGTTGTTCTTATTGTTACTATTACCGTGTTGTTATCATTTTGTTACACATAAATATTGTTTTGAGGGGGTGGGTTTTTCGTGTTCTTGTCCACTTTAAATTTTAGACATTTTCATTTTATTTTTTATTTTTTAATTTATTTTCTTTCACGAGCTTTTTTATAAAATCGCTTAGAATTCTATACTTTTATTTATTTTTAAAATTGCTGTTATGCATTTTGTTTTTACATATTTTAAATTAAATATAGTTGTTAAAAACGTTAGTTTTTAAAAGAGATTTATAGATTTTTTTTTTTTTTTCCCCTTGACAAAATTTTTTTATATTTTACTATTTACAAAACTGTACATGGCTTTACCAGATCATATATATTTATTTATTTTAAATGTTGTAATACATGTGAAATATTTTAATAGAAAATAGAATTATTGATATTTTACCTGAAAAAAATTATATAGATTTACCGTATAAAGTTATAAAAAAAAGTTTTAAAAATATGTGGGGATTATTAATCTTTTTTTTTTTTTAGGGTGGGGGGGGGGGAAGGATGTAGAGCTAAACAGTTTTTTAAGTACAGGTTTCGTATCGTTTTTTTATTGCTACAAGGCCGAATAACCTTACTTTGGGACCTAGTCACCTAGGCCTCCTCCTTCTCTCTTAATAAATAGAGCACACAAAAAATATTACAAAACTAAATAATTTGAAAAACTAAAACAAATATTAAATTTTTATTAACATGGGCCTGAATGGCCGAGTGGCTAGCGCTGGCGCTCGTACTACAGGTTTCGGGTTCGAGTCCCGGCGGTGCCATGATTGTTTGTAGTGGTTCGGAATCCACTTTAAAAAGTAGGTCCCGGTCCTAATAGGATCGTAGAGCGTTGCGGGGGCATTGTTACTCCGCGTCCGTGGCTTATCTTCAAGTTACACGCGCCCCCTGGGTAATGCAAAGTGAGTACGTCTCTGCAGCACTTGCCTTAAGCCATCCAAAGACCAAGCTGTCTGTGTTTGCCAGCTGCATTAGAAAAAAAAAAAAAAAATTATTAACAGTTATTTTAGATTGTCTGGAAAAGATGTGGATGAATAAAAAGTATTTATGAACGATTGAAAATTTGAACAAGATATATATAGGGAGAGTGTGAACTAATAGTAGGAATTTAAAAAAATTACTACCCCTCGTTTTATCCATCCACTTTTATCGAAATACCACAATATAAAAAAAAAAAAAAGTTGCCAACCAGACGGACGAACTTCGAATATGCAGATTTCTGCCAACCCGTCTCCGCGTACGTAGCGAAGCATGAAAATCATTTACTGTCATCAAGATATGAAATGCTTTCGTGTTAAAACCTGCCGCATACTTCTCCTCTTGCACATCCTCTCTGGGGATGAAATTGAGCAACTTCTTTTTTTTACACACATGAGTTTGGGCTCTTCAAAACCAGTTTTGTTTTTTTATAATGTTCTCAGCTGTTTGCTTTACTTTGATAGAACCACGCGCGTGCGTTCTTCTGCGTAAAGGCAGGAAGTTAAACCGCTTAATTGTTGAATCATTTGCGCGGGAAAAATAGAAGCGATGCTAAACTACGCTTGTGAGTAAAAGGGTGTTTGGCACCGTGCCAAAGTGTCCCTCCCTTTGCATTTTATTTCCTGTCCTCTTTGTACCTGATTATATAGTAGAAGTTTTTGATATTTTTTAAAAGTTTGCTTATACCAGGGGTGGCCAACCAGAGGGCCGCATGTGCATTTAGTATCATTATCAGGGCCGTATTTATATGAAAAGAGGCCCTAGGCCAGGGATGGGCAAACTTTTTCGGTCGCTGACCAAAAATTGGAAAAAAAAAAGTTTGCGGCCAAATTAAATTTTTTTAAAATTTTAAAAACAATATACAATTATTAAAATTTAAATATGTTAATGAGATGAATGAAATGGCGATGTCATTTTTAAAAGTTTCTTATAGTGAGGTTCGAAGTGAGATGGACTGATTCTAAGGAGTGGATGAATGCTCATCTGTCAGTCCACTTCTGAAATAATTCTTTCTAAGGTTCATAGTTGAAAACACTTGTTCACATATATAAGATGAAGCAAACATAGCACTGATTTTCTGGCCATGAGATATTAAATTTGGGAAACTTCCTTTCGATAATGATTTGTAAACAACTGCTTGAGATGATTGTTAGATTGCAACTTAATTAATTCACCCTGCAAATATGAACCTTTCTGCTTCACAATTTAAGTTAAAAAAATTTCCAATTATGTTTGAATCAACTATATTGGATTCCCATATGTCTGATCCCGATAAAGCGATAACGCTTGTTAGCGCCACTCTACAGCTATTTCTACTAGCTGTGCTTGCTATTTCCGTCGATTTATGTTTTGTAGAATAAAAATAGAGAAAGTAAAAAGATCATCAGTCCTTTGAAAAAAAGGGAAGAAATAAAATAATATTTAATCAAAGCAGAAAAGGAGATGGATATATAATATAATATCTCCTTATTTTTGATTCAGTGTTTACTGTTTTTAGAATAGTGTAATTCTAATTTTGCTAACAATTTGAATGTAGGCCCCTCTTGATCTTGAGGCACTAGGCTGAACCTAGTTAGCCTAGTGGGTCTAAATCTAATAAGGGATATATAATAAGGGATATATAATTTTATATGCGGCCCGCGGAGTTAGGATGCAATTCCAAAGCGGTCCATATGATCATTCGGGTTTGCCATCCCTGGCTTATACCTAGTTTTATTTTCTATTTTTCAAAAAAGGTCCTGAATGGCCGAGTGACAGGCGCTCGGTACCACAGGTTTCGGGTTCGGAATCCACTTTAAGACATAGTTCTCCGTCTAAAATGATCGTGGGGGTAGTGCTACACCGCATCCGTAGCTTATCTTCAAACTACATGCCCCTCCTGAGTAGGGCTAAGTGAGTAACGTCGGTGCATCGCTTGCCTTAAGGCATCCAAGACAACTGCCAAGACAGTGTTTGCCAGTTGCATTAGGGAAAAAAAAAAAAAAAAAAAAAATTTTATTTTTTTATTTATTTATTTATTTTTTTTTTTTTTTTCAAAATTTTTTTTATTTTAACCTTGCCATCCAATTTTAAATCCACTACAGCTGGCTTTATTTTTTATTTATTTATTTTAAATTATAAATATTATTTAATTAAAAAAAATTTTAAAAAAAGGGCACATTTTTTCAAAAAATGCACTTTTTTTTATAAGACAAAAACTTTCGGATCATTCACCTGAAAGAAGAAGGTATATCAAAGCGTTATAAAAAAAAAAGCGCAAAGAGTCTCTTTAACTCTTTTAACAATAGATCCCGCACACAGACACCTCCGCAGACTTGGCTGGGATTGGTGTAGATGCAGCTACGTGTAGAGACGTAATGCGAGTCGCGTCTCGCAGATTGATTAGTGACGTCACAACGCCGGAGTTGAATGCCTGGCATTTCGCTAGGGGGCACTGTATGCCGCGCGCTTTTGCTGCTGCTGCATACTTTTGCTCTTGAACTTCAAGTTTTTAGGGGTGAAGGAGGAAATGTGGTCTGATATTGACCGATATATTTAGGAGTGAGGGGGGTGAGAAGGGGTTGAGTTCAGTCACACGAGGAGTAGAGAGTCGTTCCCGGCAACTTTTTCGACCGCTCTCTCTCTAAAGAATGCTCTCCATTTTTTTTTTGTTCTTTTTATTAAAAAAAAAAAAAAAAAAAAGTTCGCCTTCCAAAAACTAGTTCTGTTTTGTTCATTCATATTTCGTATAATTTTTAATCTGCGGTTTTGGTAGTAAAATGTGGTTCTATTTTTTTTCCTGATGAATATTTATTAATTTTTTGTTTTTTAATTTAAAAAAATATTAAAAAATTTTTTTTGTGGTCAATGATTATTATTCTCATAATAGAATGGTTTCGTTTTTCAACTTGGACTTCTTTAAAACTTGTTATATAGTATATATATATATATATATCTGGCGCTCGGTACCACAGGTTTTGGGTTCAACTCCCAGCGGTGCCATATGGGTGCTTGTAGTGGTTCGGAATCCATTTTAAACTGTAGGTCCCGGACTCATATGACTGTTGAGAGTTGGGCGTAGGGCTGACAGCCCTACCGCATAAAAAGAAGACATCTTATGTTTCAAAATTTACCAGTAGGCAGACGGCCTTGGCCCACCATGGGCTGTTGCGCCAATCGTGATGATGATGATGTTATATATATATATATATATAGTATCATCATCATTGGCACAACAGCCCATTGTTGATCAAGGCCCTCTACCTACTGGTGCTTAAAGTGGATTACGAATCACTACAAACATCCATGGTACCGCCGGAACTCGAATCCGAATCCTGTGGTACCGAGTGCCAGATATATATATATATATATATATATATGTACAATTATATACTTACAATTTTTTTTTTAGCACATGTAAATGTAAGTCTGAGATTTCTCACCAGATATGTGTTGGTAATAATTTTGTGATAGAAATAATTAATTGTATTGTGAACTTTTAATCATTGCTTAATTTTCTATTTTTGAAAAGTATGTTAGTATATGGCCTGACTCGTGGCTCAGTGATAAGGTGCGCCGTTGGTGAGCATTAGGGGGAGGTTCAATCCGCTGGCGGCTTTGTTGTAGACACTGACTCAAAAAACGAGGAGACTCGATGGCGTTTTGTATGTTCAGCGTCTTGCCTCGTCAGTCGAACTACATCGAGTCTCCTCGTTTTTTGAGTCAGTGTGTAGTGATAAGGTGCGCCGTTGGTGAGCATTGGGGCGGAGGTTCAATCCGCTGGCGGCTTTGTTGTAGACACTGACTCAAAAAACGAGGAGACTCGATAGCGTTTTGTGATGTTCAGCGTCTTGCCTCGTCAGTCGGACTACAACACCACATCATATCACTGTGCCTAAAGCTGAGCTGCCCCTTTACATTTAACAATTTTTAATTTCAAGCAGAAGAGATAAAAACAATTTAAGTAGAAGTTTTAAGTAAAATTTATTAAATATGTTATATGTAGTCTTGACTGATATAACATATTTTTTTTTTTTTCCCACGTCTTATCCCACTTGGTCGACAGCAACATCACGACCAAGTCCAAGAACCCGTGTGTCCTAATGGGAGGCAGCTTCTGCTATGATGGAGCACCCGTGGGTCCATCCCGTGGAAAGATGGAACATCCTCATCGTTTGCAATGCAGGGCTTGCAGATGAGCTGTAGCTTTTTAGTCGTTGACTAAGAAAAAATTTAGCCAAGATTATAAAAAATATATTTGAAACTATATTATCATTTAAATGTAATTTGTTGTTTCTTATTTCACTTTGTCGTCAGCACCAAGTCCATGAATCCGTGTGCTCTCAAGGAACCTCGGGGGAGGGGCTCAGCTTCTGTTGTGATGGAGAACCATTATTTAAAAGTCAGTGCTTTGCTGGAGGTCTGACATGGCTCCGAATCGCTGAAGAAAGAAGACAGTGCCTTCCGGGAGGACTTTATGAGGGAACTACTCCGTATCGTATGAGAGAAAATACGGAAAACTCCCACCAGGTACTCCGACTCACGAGGAAAGATGTTGAACATCCCAAACGTCATCGAGTCTCTTCATTTTTTGAAACAGTGTCTACAACAAAGCTGCCGACGGATTCAACCTTATAAAAAGAAATAGGAGCGAAAGTATTAAAAGAAAGTCAGATACGTATATTATGAACACCACACTGACGGATTATAAAGACAAGACATTGATTTGAGAGTTGAACTTTTAGAAGAAACTGCTGTGCATTTGTGCCATCCAGCATCCTCATTGTTTGCAATGCAGGGCTTGCAGAGGAGCTGTAGCATTTTAGTCTTTGATTAAGAAAAAATTTAGCCAAAGATTATAAAAACTATATTTGAAATATATTATTTAAATGTATTTGTTGTTTCTTATTTCACTTTGTCGATAGCACCAACTCCATGAATGAAATTCATGGACTTGGTGCTCTCAAGAAAGCACGGGGAGGAAGGGGGAGCTCCATTGATGGAGCACCATTAGATAAAAGTCAGTGCTTTGCTGGAGGACTTTTAAAAGGAACTACCCCGTATTTGCGTATCGTATGAGAGAAAACCCTGTAAACTCCCACCTGGTAGTGCGACTAATGAGGCAAGATACTGAACTTCACAAACACCATCGAGTCTCCCCTTTTTTTGAAACAGTGTCTACTACAATGCCGCTAGCGGATGGAACCTCAGTCCTAATGCTCACCAGCGGCGCACGTTGCCATTGAGCCACAAATCGGACACTATCATAACTAAAACATTTTATCATTACACCAACGCAATCTTCAGAATTGTGGCGTTAAAAATAAATATCACATTTAATCCAAATGCATTTATTTACATTATATAGAAATGAAAAAATAATCGAAAAAATTTTCCCATTAAAAAACAAGTAATTATCAGAGTTATTTTATTAACTCTTTAAGTTATTTCGAGGTACATAAAAGCAAAGTAAAACGTTTCGTTCTATTTTAGTCTCGACAGTATCATTAATATGTTATGCAAACTTCCTGGCACGTTTATACTTCAAAACAACACTTACTGTTTGGTTAAAAAACTGTTTACTGCCACACTAAACAAGTAAACAGCATCACTTAACACTGTTTGTTTGCTGCAATTCTTGTTACCTAAAAAATATTGCCCTGTTTCTCTGGAATTTCTGTGTGTCTTCCGAACTGTCTACTTCACATTCCACTCCTCAACTCATTCAGATGTTTCACCTTCTTCTAGCAGGCTATAAACAGACTGTCACTTTTTCCCCTACTTGTCGTATTGGAACCAAAATAAAACGCCACCCTTAGCATGATGCATTTTGCTTGGTGTAATTTGAGAGACGCGAACCGAACTTCACTGGCAAAGGGCGGATTTGCGGTTTTGTCTGACTCGTCTCACTTCTCACTCGGTCGACGAGGCGTCGCATGTTATGCATTCCGTTTTGGCAGTTGACGGGCTGATTTTTAATCAAGGCTGTCTTGGGCCCAATCCCTAGAAAATCGGGCAACCCCTCCTACCAGAAGAATGAGTGGGATATTTCGGATACCTTTTGTTTCTTGCTGTTGTTACTCTGTATTGTGGGAGTGGAAGATTTTTAAACCACTCCAACTTGTTTCAGCTGTTCGTTAGCTTCGTGATTGTTTGGTTTAAAACTGGTTTAAGAACTTTCTTGGTTCTTATGGGGTCTTGGTTTAATTTAGTACGGGTTAGTTACACCAATAACAGGATGGCCAATTACTACAAATTAACTGCAGTTATTTTAGAAAGTACAATTTTTGGATTAATATGACAGAATTAGCTAATACTTTTACGGAAGTTTTAAAACAATCTGATCTTTATTTCTAAAAACCTGATCTTATACCTCTAAAAAGATCGTCATTTTTCTTTAAATTCATTATTTTAAAAATGAATTTTGTTTTTCTAATGTGGGCCTTGATATAGTTTGTTACCAGTTGGTAAATCTATGCCTATTAAGAAAGATGACAGCTACTTCGAGTTCTCTTTAGTTACTTCTTCCCTGGCACTACAGCCCATGGTGGGCTAAGGCCATCTGGCAGATTTCGAGACAGATGGTTACTTTTACAAGGTAGAGTTGTCGGCTCTAAGTCCAACAATCATATTAGACCTGGACCTATGGTTTAAAGTAGATTCCGAACCACTACAAACACTCGGCCATTCTGGCCCTACGTGGGCCTTCAAATAGTTTGTAACTGGTTGGTAAATCTATACCTGTTAAGAAAGTTGACAGCTACTTTGAGTTCTCTTTAGTTATTAACTAATTCCCTGGCACTACAGCCCATGGTAAACCAAGGCCATCTGCCTACTGGCAGATTTCGAGACGGGAGATGGTTACTTTTTGCAGGGTAAGGTTGTCAGTCTAATGTCCAACAGTCATATTAGACCGGATGTACAATTAATTACAATTTAATGTGGATTCCGAACCACTGCAAACATCCAAAGCACCGCCGGGACTCCAATCCGAGACCTGTGACACGAAGCACTTGTCACTCAGCCATCAGGCCCATTCTTTAGTTACTGTGGAAAATAAAATTTTTATGTTAACTAGGGAAAAAAGAAACGCTATTACAAACATTCACGGCAATTTTAAAAAGATAACATAAATGAGGACCAAATATCCTTAAAAGTAGTTCTTTCAATTAATATATTAAATAGAAAGGAAAGTTCTGTTTCTTTTGTTCCTGTTTTTAATTTTGTTTAAAATTTTAAGTTTTTATTCTTTATTTGGGAAAAACAAAAAACAAAAAAAATTGAAATAAATCCCGTGCTTCTTTGAATTAATTCGCCCAATTTTTTTATTATTATTATTAAATTGTTGATATTGTTAGATGTTTCAAAATAAATTAATAAAGCATTTTAAGTTACCTATATGTAAAGAAGCTGTGACAATATTTTAATTTTAGTTATAAAATTCACAATTATTAAATTCTTCTTCCTAAAAATAATTACTCGTAGTTCTACGAAGTTAATTAATTTTTATTTTTAATTACGTTTTTCTCTAATTAATTTCCTAAAATTAATCACGAAATCTAATGTCAACTATAATCAATCATATTTATACACAATTTAGTATTCTTTTCTAAATCTTGATAAAAAAAAATGCAGCATTAAAAAACTGCATTTTCGTATTTTTAAAAAATTTATTACCGTTTTTTGAATAAATAAAATCGGCTTCTTTAACATTTTGGAAGAAATAATTAAGATAACCGGTTGTTAACTTTATGTACAGAGCTGTATCCATTCGAATATTGAATTAAAACAATAAAAGTTGTTTCTAGCTTTGAAAACAACATATAATTTAATAATTCAAGCCTATGAAACTATATTTTCAATGTATGTTGTAATTTGTAGTTACGTTTATATTATATAGATGGCAGTGTGCGTCTAATAATTCAAGCTTATGCAACTATAATTTTCAACTTATGTTATAATTTGTAGTTACGTTTGTATTATATAGATGGCGCTGTGAGTCTATATAACTTAGTAATTCAAACCTATGCAACTATAATTTTTTTTCCATTTGTAGTTACGTTTACATCATATAGATGGCACTGTGCGTCTATATATCTTAGTATTTCAAGCCTATACAATTATAATTTTTTTTTCCATTTTTAGTCATGTTTACATCATATAGATGGCGCTGTGCGTCTATATATCTTAGTATTTCAAGCCTATACAACTATAATTTTTTTTCCATTTGTAGTTACGATTAGATCATATAGATGGCGCTGTGCGTCTCTATATCTTAGTATTTCAAGCCTATACAACTATAAATTTCAACTGTTGCAATTTATAGTTACGGTTATATTATATAGATGGCGCTGTGTGCCCCATAACGTATATATCCGCCCTCTTAGATGGCAATTGTGGTTAATTTTAACTATTTGAGCTAATTTTAAAAGTTGATGTCTAAAAAAAAATATCTAAATGTATTTCGCCACTTATTTTTTTATTAATTTTGGCTAAATTTTCATTACAATATAATAAATATAAATATCACAATTATTAATATATTTTATATAAAAACCAATTAGTTTTCTAATGTGTAGAAGAATATGACAGAAAAACCAATTTTTTGAAATAAATATCTTTCAACAGCAGGTATAAAGCACAGTTAGAATATACTAAAGTATTAGTAATGTATATTAATGTATTGTTAGTGTAGTAATAATATTAAAAGTAATTAAATAAAAGTCATGAATGTATTTAAATAATAGTATATTTCAAATATAGAGTTTTTATAATGCTCGGCTAAATTTCTCCTAATCAACGACTAAAAATGTTGTAACTCATTCGAAAACCCTGCATTGCACTGTCTTCTTTCAGCAACGAGGAGTCTCGATGGCGCAAATGCAGAGCAGTTTCCTCTAAAATCTCTACTCTCATATCAATGTTTTGTCTTCATAAATCGTCAGTGTTGGTGTTCATAATAGAATATACGTACCACGATATGTATGCAGTGGAAGATGTAAAATAAAAATAAACTCAACATTCGCATTTTTTTCGCACAATAAATTGTGGTGAAAATAATAATGTCCAATTACCATTGTTCTATCTTTTATTATTATTATTATTTGAACTCTGTATTTTCTTCATTAGAATAAATTAATGTTTATCTAAAAAATAAAAAAAAATTAAAATGCATCTCGCGTTTTTTTTTTTTTTTTTTTTTTTTTTATCCACCGCCTCTTAATTTGAATTCATAATAATTAAATGAAACAAAAATGTATAACTGCTTGCTTCAAAATAAATTAATAATGTATGAAAAAGCAGCACAATATTTTATGTTATTTATAACAGTTATTAAACTCTTAATCTTAATACGAAAAAGTTGCAAGTAGTTAATTATATTTTATTATTTTTAAATAGCTTTTTCCACATTATGAATTCAATATCTTACTTATGTGATTTAAAACTTCGCATAATACAAATATTAATTTCATACAAAATTATCATCAAATCTAATAAATAAATAAAATTAATTTCCTTTGCATTTTAAAAGAAATAATTAAATTAACGGATTATTAAATTAATTTAAATCATCAATTTGAATCTTGAATCAAAATAATAAAAGTTATTTCTACATTTAATGATGACTAAATCGCAACGCATTTTATGCCTATAGACATTAAATTCATAATGTGTAGTTACATTTATATTATATAGATGGCGTTGCGAGTCTATTAAGATAGTTTATGAGTCAGAAAGAAAACGATTAACGAGAAATAATTATCCCTTGTTGGTGATCTCTAATTCAGTGCTAAAAAAAAAATTTAGCGTTGGAGAATTCGAAAATAAGAAAATCTTCTTTATATTTAAATAATATTTTATATTCCTTTTCTTTTAAATTATGTAATAGGTAAATAGGTTCTGTAGAATCGCAAAGTTGGTGTACATCTTTGCTTATAAATATACATGTTTTTTTAGCTGGATCCAAATAAGAAAAAAAAATACATTATGATAAATTATTACAACATGCATTGAATAAACTCGAAGCATTAGTTTTGGAGAACAAATATTTAATAAGACTGCAATTCTTTATATAGATAATATTGAGAAATATACTACTTTAAAATTTTCTCAAGTATTCCAAAATTATTTCAATTGGATTCTGCCTAAAGAGAATCTTTTTTTTATAAAATGATTAAAAATTTCAATATATGGATATAATATTTCTGATAATTACCTTAATAACGTACCTATGAGAACGTTGCGAGTCTATTAAGATAGTTAAGTCATTCGTAAAGAAAATGATTAACGAGAAATAATTATCACTTGTTGATGATCTCTAATTCGGTGCGTAAACAAGATATGGCGTTGCCAAAAATAACAGAATCTTCTTTATATTTAAATAATATTTTATATTCCTTTTTTTTTTTTTTTTTTTTTTAATTATGTAATTAGGTTATGTGTTCAGTAGAATCGCATAATTAGGGGTACATCTTTGCTTACAAATATAAATATTTTTTTTTCAACTGGAACCAAATAGGAAAAAAAAGATACAGTAAAATAAATTATTACAACATGCAAAGAATAAACCCAAAACATTAATTCTGGAGGGAAAATATTTAATAAAACAGCAATTCTTTATACAGATAACAATGATAAATATTCTCCTTCTAAAATTTTCTAACGTATTCCACATTTTTTTCCAGTTAAATTCAATCTAAAGAGAATTATTTTTTTATCAAATAATAATAATTTCAATATAGGGATATAATATTTCCGGGAATTACCTTAATAGCGTACCTATGAGGGCGTTGCGAGTCCTATTAAGATAGTTTAGTGATTCGGAAAGAAAACGATTAACGAGAAGTAATTATCGCTTGTTGGTGATCTCTAATTCAGTGTTAAAAAAAAAAAAAAAAAACTTGGCGTTGGAGAACTCGAAAATAATAAAATCTTCTTTATATTTAAATAATATTTTATGTTCCTTTTCTTTTTAAATGATGTAATAGGTAATTAGGTTCTGTAGAATCGCAAAGTTGGTGTACTATAAATATACATGTTTTTTTAGCTGGAACCAAATAAGAAAAAAAAATACATTATGATAAATTATTACAACGTGCATTGAATAAACTCAAAGCATTAGTTTTGGAGAACAGATATTTAATAAGACTGCAATTCTTTATATAGATAATAGTGAGAAATAATCTACTTTAAAATTTTCTCAAGTATTTCAAAATTATTTCAATTGAATTCTGCCTAAAGAGAATCTTTTTTTTTAAAAATGATTAAAAATTTCAATATATGGATATAATATTTCCGAGAATTACCTTATTAACGTACCTATGAGAACGTTGCGAGTCTATTAAAATAGTTTAGTGATTCAGAAAGAAAACGATTAACGAGAAATAATTATCGCTTGTTGGTGATCTCTAATTCGGTGCGAAATCGAGACTTGGCATTGGAGTACCCAAAAATAACAGAATCTTCTTTATATTTAAATATTATTTTATATTCCTTCTTTTTTTTTTTTTTTTTTTTTTTAATTATGTATTCAATAGAATTGGGGTACGTCTTTGCTTGTAAATATACATAATTTTTTTCAGCTGGAAAAAAATAATAAAAAAAAGATACAGTACGATAAATTATTACAGCTTGCCAAGAATAATTTTAAAACATTTAGCCCAAAACATTAGTTCTGGAGAAAGATACTTAATAAAACTGCAATTCTTTATGTAGATAACATTGACAAGTATTCTATTTTCTGAAGTATTCCACAATTATATTCAGTTGAATTCAGCCTAAAGAAAATTAATTTTTTTATAAAATGATTGAAGATACATGGATATAGTTTTTTAAAGAATTACCTTAACAACGCACCTATGAGGGCGTTGCTTGTCGATTAAGATGGTTTAGTGATTCGGAAAGAAAACGATTAACGAGAAATAATTATCGCTTGGTGTTGGTGATCTCTAATTCGGTGCGAAAACGAGACCCAAATATAACAAAATCTTCTTTATATTTAAATAATATTTTATATTCCTTTTTTTAATTTTGTAATTAGGTTATGTGTTCAGTAGAATTGAATAGGCGGGGTACATCTTTGCTTATAAATATACATAATTTTTTTTAACTAGAACCAAATAAGAAAAATAGATACAGTAAGATAAACTATTACAGCTTGCCTAGAATAAGCCCAAAACATTAGTTCTAAAAAATATTTAATAGAACTGCAATTCTTTATATAGATAACATTGAGAAATATTCTATTTCTATTTAAGTATTCCACAATTATTTCAGCCTAAAGAGAATTAAATTGTAGCAAATGATAAAAATTTCAATATAGGGATATAATATTTCCAAGAATTACCTTAATAACGTACCTATAAGGGCGTTGCGAGTCTATTAAGATAGTTTAGTGATTCGAAATGAAAACGATTAACGAGCAATAATTATCGCTTGTTGATGATCTCTAATTCGGTGCGTAAACAAGACTTGGCGTTGCCAAAAATAACAGAATCTTCTTTATATTTAAATAATATTTTATATTCCTTTTTTTTTTAATTATGTAATTGGGATACATCTTTGCTTATAAATATACCTAATTTTTTTAGCTAAACTTATACAAATAAGAAAAAAAGATACAGTAAGATGATAAGTTATTACAACATGCCAAGAATAAACTCTAAGCATTAGTTCTGGAGAAAGACATTTAATAAAACAGCAATTCTTTATACAGATAACAATGATAAATATTCTTCTAAAATTTTCTAAAGTATTCCACATTTTTTCCAGTTTAATTCTGCTTAAAAAAAAATTATTTTTTTATAAAATGGTAAAAATTTCAATATATGGATATAATATTTTCGAGTATTACCTTAATAACGTACCTATGAGGGCGTTGCGGGTCCTATTAAGATAGTTTAGTCATTCGGAAAGAAAACGATTAACGAGAAATAATTATCGCTTGTTGGTAATCTCTAATTCGGTGCGAAAACGAGACCCCAAAAACAACAAAATCTTCTTTATATTTAAGTAATATTTTATATTCCTTTTTTAAATTTTGTAATTAGGTTAGGTGTTCAGTTGAATTGAGTAGGCGGGGTACATCTTTGCTTATAAATATACATAATTTTTTTTAACTAGAACCAAATAAGAAAAATAGATACAGTAAGATAAATTATTACAACATGCATAGAATAAGAGCAAAACATTAGTTCTAAAAAACATTTAATAGAACTGCAATTCTTTATATAGATAACATTAAAAAATATTCTACTTCTATTTTCTAAAGTATTCCACAATTATTTCAGCCTAAAGAGAATTAATTTTTTATAAAAATTTTAATATATGGATGTAATATTTCAGACAATAGCCTTAATAACGTACCTATGAGGGCGTTGCCAGTTTATTTAGATAGTTTAGTGATTCGGAAAGAAAACGATTAACGAGAAATAATTATCGCTTGTTGGTGATCTCTAATTCGGAGTAAAAACAAGACTTGGAATTGGAGAGCCCAAAAATAATAGAATTTTCTTTATATTTAAATAATATTTTATATTCCTTTTTTATAATTATATAATTAGGTTATGTGTTCAATAAAATCGCGTAGTTGGTGTACATCTTTGCGTATAAATATAAATAATAACTGCAACCAAATAACAAAAATAGATATAGTAAGATAAATTATTGCAATATGCATAGAATAAACTCAAAACATTAGTTATGGAGAAAAATATTTAATAAGACTGCTATTCTCTATATAGATAACACTGAGAAATATTCTACTTCTAAAATTTGTTATTTTCGAAGATATCCCACAATTATTTCAATTCAATTCAGCCTAAAAAGAATTATTTTTTTATCAATATATAAATGCAATATTTCCTAGAATTTCCTTAATAGCGTATCTATGAGGGCGTTGCGAGTGTATTTATTGATTCGGCAAGAAAACGATTAACGAGAAGTAATTATCGCTTGTTGATGATCTCTAATTTGGTGCGAAAACAAGACTTGGCGTTGCCAAAAATAACAAAATCTTCTGGGGTTTTTTTTTATTTATTTATTTTCTAACTTAAACATTTATTTCTCTGCAATTTTTGAATATGTTACATGTACTGTAATATTTTAATTCTTTTCGTCTACTTATTTCGGTCGTTTTAAGACAGAAAGTATTGAAACACGTTAAAAAAATTTAAGATTTTTTTTTTTTTTTTTTTAAATCAAGACTACGCAAAATGAGCGCCATTTTTTCCCGATATTTGGTATGATTAAAAAAAAAAATAACAATATGTATAATATAGTTAATTTCATCTTCTAATAATAGCTTTTTTAATGTTATAAACTACATTCGGCAATGCTTTTTTTAAGTACAATAAATTTGAAACAAAAATTGATCCTTAATTACAACTAGCCACTGATCTCTGATGGTGATAATTTATGGAAGAAGAAATAACAACTTCTCGTGTTTTTTCAGTAAGTAATGGTTGTAATTTTAGTAAGTAGGAATCAAGTTTCCAAGCATTTATTTCCGAGTTAGAACTTGGAAACTTGAGATTTTTTTTTTTTTTTTTTTTTTTTTTTTTAAGATAAGGAATTATTGAAAAATTTCAAAAAAAATATATATTTTTTAAATCCAGAATACGCAAAATGAATGCCATTGCTTTCCCGCAGTTTGGTACCATTTAGTACGACAGTATGCTTACGTTATGTTAAGTTAACGTTATAATAATACGTTAAATTTAAAACTTAAAATGACCCTTAATTACAACCATCTACTGGTCGCCGATAGTGTTAATTTAAGAAAGCAGAAAGAACAACTTCTCATCTTTTTTCACTATTTAATGATAGTGTTTAAGTAGGAATCAAATTTTCAGCTGTCTATACGGGATATTTTATATGTTAATTAAAGCTTTCAACTGATGCTGTATACCCCATCTAAATTTTATTCTTTCTAAAGTATTCCACAATTATTTCAATTGAATTCCATCTAAAGAGATTAAATGAAAAAATACTTTGATCCTGTATTTCCAGTAAATTTTTATTCTACTTTCTAATAATTCTACATAACTTTTTCTTTTTTGTTTTCACTGATCCTGTATACTTTATTTAAATTTTGTCTTTAAATAACAAAAAGGGACAGAGATATTTCCAAGAACTAAAGGACGCACCACCACCACTAATCAGTTTTTTTGAAGTGCTTGAACAAATTCTTTGAAGGTCAGTCGTTTGTGAAATTCAAATTCGGTAAAAAAAGAAAAAAAACCTTCCTTACTTTCTTTATAATCCTAAGTACACAAAATCCAAAAAGAAATCATTAATCAAGACTTTAGAGATGTCCCAAGAACAGAAAGACCCTCCGCCGTCAATAGTCGTACAAACCAGGCGCTATCTTAATTGACAAACCAGGCGCTATGTAGTAAGTTGACATCTCGGTCCCTCCTACTTTCGTACCTTCTACCTACCTAGAGACAACAAACAAAGACATCCTCAATATAACAGCAGGATATCTTGTGCAGGACTCCAATTTCAAAGGGATTTCTATACCGTATGGACTATACTGGAGTAAGATAACACTGATTATAGTGAAGCTTCAAAAGGGAAGAGCTCATTTCTCAGAATACTGTTGTCCGCCATTCTTAACAAAATACGTTGGAAGACGATCCGTGTCCAATTGACAATCACAATGTTATAGACTCCCCTAGAAGAATTTTGCACGTGTTACTAACTGCTTGGCTGTTTTTGGAGCAAAAATTTGCAAGTTTGGAATGAAGAAAAGATCCACCTTTGATTTATCATGTTCTGCCAAGTTGTCAGTTATACAATGGGTCAGCCAACCTGGGGCCTTAGTCCCTGTAAGGACATAAGTGAATCTTAAGGTTTGCCATATAGCAGAGCCGTGAGAAACTTCAGTTGGCGGAAAAAAAAACGAAGTTGGCAACTATTTCGATAATTACTTAAATGATTTTGCCAAATATAGTGAAATAAATGATAATTAACTTTTCAGTTTCATGAAAATTATCCTATCCATATCAGATTATTATTTAATTATCGATTTCGCAATGATTTTTTTTTAATATCATATTCTCTATTTGTTTCACGAAAAGAATATTAAAATATTTATTATTTTGTTCGTCTTTTCTATTAAATTATTTAGTTTCATAAAAAAAAAATTTATAGTTTTTATATTTTTATCGTTTAAAAAATAGTAATAAAGTTCCTAAAAATAAATAATTTCTTAGAAATAGTTCTTTTCAAGACAAAGAATTAGTACTAAGAAATTATTTATATTATGAATTCAATATCTAACTTATGTGACTTAAAAAACACATCTGTGATTACATATTATTCAAAGTATAAATACATCTGAATAATACAAATGTTAATATTGCATAAAAAAAAAAAGTTATCATCAAATCTTAATATACAATAAAAGCACGATCCGTGTCCAATTGACAATCACAATGTTATAGACTCCCCTAGAAGAATTTTGCACGTGTTACTAACTGCGTGGCGGTTTTTGGAGCAAAAATTTGAAAGTTTGGAATGAAGAAAAGATCCACCTTTGATTTATCATGTTCTGCCAAGTTGTCAGTTATACAATGGGTCAGACAACCTGGGGCCTTAGTCCCTGTAAGGACATAAGTGAATCTTAAGGTTTGCCATATAGCAGAGCCGTGAGAAACTTCAGTTGGCGGAAAAAAAAACGAAGTTGGCAACTATTTCAATAATTACTTAAATGATTTTGCCAAATATAGTGAAATAAATGATAATTAACTTTTCAGTTTCATGAAAATTATCCTATCCATATCAGATTATTACTTAATTATCGATTTCGCAATGATTTTTTTTTTAATATCATATTCTCTATTTGTTTCACGAAAAGAATATTAAAATATTTATTATTTTGTTCGTCTTTTCTATTAAATTATTTAGTTTCATAAAAAAAAAATTTATAGTTTTTATATTTTTATCGTTTAAAAAATAGTAATAAAGTTACTAAAAATAAATAATTTCTTAGAAATAGTTCTTTTCAAGACAAAGAATTAGTACTAAGAAATTATTTATATTATGAATTCAATATCTAACTTATGTGACTTAAAAAACACATCTGTGATTACATATTATTCAAAGTATAAATACATCTGAATAATACAAATGTTAATATTGCATAAAAAAAAAAAGTTATCATCAAATCTTAATATACGATAAAAGCACGATCCGTGTCCAATTGACAAAAACAATGTTATAGACTCCCCTAGAAAAGAATTTTGCACGTGTTACTAACTTGTGGCGGTTTTTTCTAGCAAAATTTGAAAGTTTGGAATGAAGAAAAGATCCACCTTTGATTTATCATGTTCTGCCAAATTGTCAGTTATACAATGGGTCAAAAACCTGGGGCAAATAGTCCCTGTAAGGACATAAGTGAATCTTAAGGTTTGCCATATAGCAGAGCCGTGAGAAAAAACTTCAGTTGGCGGAAAAAAATATTTGCATGAAATTGGCAACTATTTCAATAATTACTTAAATGATTTTGCCAAATATAAGTGAAATAAATGATAAAAAACATTTTCAGTTTCATGAAAATTATCCTATCCATATCAGATTATTAAAAGCAGCTTAATTATCGATTTCGCAATGATTTTTTTTTTTGCAAAATATCATATTCTCTATTTGTTTCAAAAAAGAATATTAAAATATTTATTATTTTGTTCGTCTTTTCTATTAAATTATTTTAGCAGCTTCATAAAAAAAAATAAGCAGCTTTATAGTTTTTATATTTTTATCGTTTAAAAAATAGTAAATAAAAGCTAAAAATAAATAATTTCTTAAAATAGTTCTTTTCAAGACAAAAAAAACATCAAATTAAGTACTAAGAAATTATTTATATTATGAATTCAATATCTAACTTATGTGACTTAAAAAACACATCTGTGATTACATATTATTCAAAGTATAAATACATCTGAATAATACAAATGTTAATATTGCATTAAAAGAAAAAGTTATCATCAAATCTTAATATACGATAAAAGCATTCAATCAAAATTGTAGACAGTTTTTCTAATTCCTGTATAAAAAAGCAGCTTTAAAAAACTAATAATAAGCTCTAAAAATAAATAATTTCTCAGTATTATTTGACAAAGAATATATGGTATAACATTCAATTAAAATTGTAGACAGTTTTTCTAATTCCTTATTCTTAAAAGCAGCTTTAAAAAACATCAAATATAAGCAGATTTGCATATATATATATTTGCATCAAATATAAGCAGATTCTTAAAAGCAGCTTTAAAAAACATCAAATATAAGCAGATTTGCATATATATATATATATATTTGCATCAAATATGAGCAGATTCTTAAAAGCAGCTTTAAAAAACATCAAATATAAGCAGATTTGCATATATATATATATTTGCATGAAATATAAGCAGCTTTGCATATATATATATGTATATATGCATCAAATATAAGCAGATTCTTAAAAGCAGCTTTAAAAAACATCAAATATAAGCAGCTTTGCATATATATATATTTGCATCAAATATAAGCAGATTCTTAAAATCAGCTTTAAAAAACATAAAATATACTGCATTAAATAATGCAATATAATATTTAAAAACTTTATTATTTTTGAATAAACAAAATCAATTTCCCTAGCACTTTAGAAGAAAAAAAAATTAATTTAACGGGTTATTGACTTTATTTACAGTGATGCATCAATTTTATTCTCGAATTAAAAAAAAAAAATCAAAGCTGTTTCTACATTAAATGACGAGATATAGATAATAATTCAAGCCTATCATCTTAGACATGAAGCTACAAGTTTCAACTAGACTTATAATTTGCAGTTATATTTATACTCCATAGATGGCGGTGCGCGTCTATTAAGATAATTTTGTTCGATTAGAAAACGATTAACGAACCAGGTTGAAAATGATGATCGTTAATTTAAGACGAAAACGAGACTGACATCCAAAATAGTAAAATATTTTTTATATTTAAATAATATTTTATATTCCTTTTTTAAAATTAGATTATGTTTTCGATAAATCAGACGAAAATTGCGTAGTCTGGGCAATTCTTTGTTTAGAAATGCATACAATTTTTTTTTTAATGGAATCAAATAAGGGGGAAAAATTACATAAATTATATACCAAATATAAAATACATGCCAACAATAAACAAACACATTAGTTCTAGAGAAAAATATACATAAAGTGCGGTTCTTTTTATAAGTAACATTGTGAAATATTCTACTTGTGAATTTTTTTATTTTCTGAAGCTATCCACAATTATTGTTTTCTAAAGAATTCCATAATTATTTCACTTAAATTTAGTCTAAAAAGATTTAATTTTTTTCCAAAATGATTAAAAATTTTAATCTGTGGATATAATATTTCCGAGAATTACATTAGTAATGTACCGGCTTAATTTTTTCAATCTTAAACATTTATTTCTCTGCAATTTTTGACTATGTTACCTGTATTGTAATATTTTAATTATATTCGTCTGCTTATTTTGGTCATTTTTAAGATAAAGATTATTGAAAAACATTAGAAAATTTCAAAAAAAAATTTTTTTACTTCAATCAAGATTATGCCAAATGAAAGTCATTATTTTCCCGCGCTTTGGTACCATTTAGCACGACAATATGCATACCTAATAATAACTTTTTTTAATCTTATAAACTATATTCGGTAATACATTTTTAAATACATTGAATTTGAAACTTAAATTAACCTTAATTACAACCATCCATTGGTCGCCGGTGTTGTTAGTTTACGAAAGGTTAGAAAGGACAACTTCTCATGTCTTTTCAGTATTTAATGATTGTAATTTTAGTAAGTAGGAATCAAGTTTCCAAGCTTTTTATACTAAATATTTTATATTTTAAATAAAGATAATTAAATTGTTGCTGTTCCTGTATTCAAATACTTTGATCCAGTATTTCCCATAAATTTTTGTTCTACTTTCTAATAATTCCACATACATTTTCTGGTTTTTTTTTTCCACTGATCCTGTATACTTTAATTAAATTTTGTCTCTAATTGACAAAAAAGGACATTTCGCGAATCACTATGCCAATCCTTTAACCATTTCATATTCGGGGACACGCTTTAGTTTAGAGAACTTAAATTTTGCTTAAATAAGTGTCTAAAACTTCAAGACACAGAAAATGGTGCAGCTTTTATTTAAACACTTTATATGGGAAAATATTTTATCACTGTCTTTTTTTTTGTCCCCCCTTTTAACGCATATTAAGAGATGAAAATGTAAGATACATATAACTGCGTTATTTTATTTATTTCTTAAACTATCTAAAAACACGAATGTCTCAGTTGTCTGCTACGACAGAAGTTATCGGTTAATGGGTGTGTTTTTCCAGGATTTAATATGTGTTTTATGAAATTGTTGGAAACACGTTACAAATGTTTAAAATGTACTTTATCCTATACAAAGTAGTTTTAGTTTTTGCTAAATAATAAAATTAAATGCCCCCCTCTTCAAAAAAAAGAAAAGGAAAAAAAATGCAAATTTAATTTCTTACTTATAACCCGCAGGCATAATTTTCAATTCCCCCCTCCCCCCAAAAAAAAAATTCTGTCGCATAATTCGCACTATTGTTTTTTGATATAACATATACCGATCAAATTCTTATAACCAACTAACTCTCTATCACTACAATCCATGGTTGCCAGCCATGTGCTCTACAGTCGTATTAGACCGAGATCTACGGTTTAAAGTGGATTCCGAACCACTACAAATGTCGAAGCCTGTGGCAGCGAGCGCCGGGGCAAACCCTAACATAAAAGTCTGTTATATGTATACTACAGGCACTTTTATTATATGCGACTTAATTTAAGGCAAGAAAAAAAAGTATCAATAACAGATATATTTCTGCTTTGTTAACATCATTAGAAATAAACGTACAACAGCTAGAGTAATTTTTTATAAGTGATTTCTTTTTTTTATGTTTCCGAATTACTATTGTTAAAGATTAATTACTATTTCTTTAAATATACATTTATATATATATATATATATATACATACGACACTTTTATTATAGGCGACTTGATTTAAGGCAAAAAATAAAAAAGTTGCATTAATAAATATGTTTCTGCTTTGTTAACATCATCAGAAATTAATGTACAGCAGGTAGAGTTATTTTATTGACAAACTATTTCCCTTAATTTCATATATTTTTGTTTCCGAATTACTATTGTTTAAAATTAATTACTAAATTAAAATTAATTACTACTTCTATAAGTATACTTTTTTCCCCCTTCTATTTCCCGACAGGCAATATATAACAAGAAATTACTGTATATTAATAAACACAAATGTTAACTTAAAAGCACATAATACGCCCACTACGCATAAGTGTCCTCTTAGCCTTTATGTGTTGCTAGGACTACACTTTCAGAGACCTATAAAATGTCCAATGTTCTGGAATCTTTACCGTGAAGTTGCCATCGGAAAAAACACCCTATCTGCATCCTGCATCATAAGCAGCTATGAACGTTGTTGGGCTCAGTATCCTAAAAATAATCACAGTTAAACTTAGTTCGAAGCCCAGTGGCTAATTTTGACCATCCGCCGTGAAGCTTTTTATTCGGAGAGTACTTGGAACTTAATTGAAGTCGGAATCGGAGATAAAAAGCGCTGAGATACTACGGACTGTTAGTTCTCATCATTTACGAACTGTTTTTGTTGTACAGCAGTATATGTTGTCTCCACTTTCCTAAATATAGGAACGTAAAAGGATAAAAACATCCGGGTATTTTTCTTTATATTGTAAAAACAAAGGATGAACAATGTCACTTGTAATAAAGCATGTATTTGACGGACTATAAAATCCACATTTTAAAAAAAAAAATGTTTTTTTAATCAAAGAAAGATCGGCATATAATACGCATTTTGCTTATTGTTGCATGCAACTGGCAACTGGCGTACCGATTACGGAGTACCAAAAGGGGGAAATACCCCTTAAACCTCCTCATCTTAATTCATAGATATGATTGGAATTTTAAATGGCTGCTTAATTATTGTTAGTAAAATTAAAGATAAAAGTTTCTAAAAATTCAAATTAAGTAGGTACTCAAAAAAAAAAAAATAAATAAAAATACTATTTATAAAAAAAGTAAGATAAAAAATAAAAGAATTTAAAAGTTAAGTTTTAAATTCGGTACAATTAGGGACCAGTTGTCGATGCCGTAAACAAACAGTACAACCCTTTGCCTACGAGATCGCTGATTGGATTGGATTTGATTTGCCGCTTATATATATATATCATCATATGTCACTTATAATAGATCTTGTATTTGATGGACTACAACATATCCACATTTAAACACATTTTTTAATAAAAAATATTTTTTTAATTAAACCAAGATCGGCACGTATGCATTTTATTTATTGCGACATAGCAACATACAAGAACAAACAAGATTACGCATTATATGCGGTTTGTATATATTAACATATGTTGTAGCGTTTTTTTTTTTTTTGTTTTTTTTTTTTTTTTTCCTCTTTTCTTGTAAAAACAAAGAACAAACAATATCACTTGTAATAGAGCTCGTATTTTATGGACTGAAATATATAATACGCATTTTGTTTATTGTTGCATAGCAGCATACAAGAATAAACAAAATGCTGCGTTTTTTATGTAATACCTGTCATAAAGCATATATTTGACGGACTATAAAATATCTACATTTAAATATATTATTTTAAATTTAATCAATAAAAAATTGGTGTATAAGATGCATTTTGTTTATTGTCGCATAGCAACAATAAGCGAAATGCGCATTGGAAGAAGAATGAAAGAAAAGAAACGAAACGCGCATTAAATGAAGAAGAAACAAAATACGCATTATATGCCAATTTTATATAACAGCACAGATTTTCCTGTTTACTTAATTATAGGAAGACAAAAATACTCGATTGCTTTTAATAAGAAAGATCGGCTTCTAATATGCATTTTATTATATCTATTATGGCATTGTCCTATTTACTTAAATATAGGGGGAAAATCTTTTTTTTTTTTAATTATAACAAGATCGACTTATAATATGCATTTTATTTATTGCGGCACAGCAACAGACAAGAATAAACCAAATGCGCATTATATGCAGCTTGTATATCATATGTTGTCGCGTTTTTTCTCTTTCATTCGACTGTGTAATTGTGATGTTTACAATTGTTCAATTGGGATATTTACAATTGTTCAGTTGAATATTCGATTAGGATGTCTACAACTGTGTAATTGGGATGCTTACAATTATTCAATTAGGGTGTTTACAATTGTTCAGTTGAATATTCGATTGGGATGTCTACAACTGTGCAATTGGGATGTCTACAATTGTTCAATTAGGAAGTTTACAATTGTGCAGTTGGGATGCTTACAATTGTTCAATTAGGAAGTTTACAATTGTTCAGTTGAATATTCGATTGGGGTGTCTACAATTGTGCAATTGGGATGCTTACAATTGTTCAATTATGAAGTTTACAATTGTCCAGTTGAATATTCGATTGGGATGCCTACAACTGTGCAATTGGGATGTCTACAACTGTGCAATTGGAATGTCTACAATTGCTCAATTGGGATGTTTACAATTGTCCAGTTGAATATTCTATTGGGATGTCTGCAATTGTTCAATTGAATATTCAATCGGGGTGTCTACAACTGTGCAATTAGTTTGTTACTCAGTTAGGTTTGTTAGTTTGTGTATGCACAATGCAAGTTCTCTAATGTTAAAAAAAATAATAATAAGATTTGGGGGAGGTGCTTTTGCGCCAATGAAGAAGTTTATAAAAGAAAGAATTTTTTTTGTCAAAAAAGTATTTATTTCCATAGTTAATTATTAATAATTTCTCATATTAAATGTACCTATTATGTTTCTAATTGCATACTTTTTGCCATGTTATGAGCGACACATTCCTTAAGACTTATGTAGGAAATTGTTATCTGTTATAAAGTCATTTCTTGTTCACGAATCGATTACATAGTTTGTGTTGATTCACTCTGTTGTAGATACTGAGATATCGGAGGCGCTATCAGCTGCGAGAAAAGTGAAAGGCAGCTGAAAAATTCCGATTCAGTGATTATCTGGTATCTGGGAGAAAGAAGTAATTGGTGTCAAGTACAAAGAGCTGAACAAAAGAGTGAAGTTAAAAACCTGTTGATAGTCTGCTGTAGTTTGGCGCCTCGCGTTTACTCTTTTTTTGTGTGGTATTTCATACACAAAAGACAATAATTGAAATGCACATTAAAAAAAATTTCCGCAAAAATTGATTATGAATTCTCTTTATATATCTGGTTAAAGGAATTTTTGTCCGCTATCTTTAAATTTTTTATTATCAAGAAAGCTTTAAAAAATGCATATTTCGTGTTTAAATAAATATCTTCAAGGTCACAAAATATTTACATTCTTTTCACAAATTTTGATTAAAAATTCTCAAAAGAGTATTTTTTTTTTTTTAACGGTAGAGACGAGCGCATAATATCAATATTTTTTTCCATTTTGCATAATCTGAAATTTTTATTTTATAATTATAGTTAAAGTTATAATTGGTAGTTAAAGTTACCAAAAAATCATCAACAAAAATATCACATGTAGAATACATTAATTCATCTGATTTTTCACTTCAATTGGGATGTTTACAATTGTTCAATTGGATGTTTTATTGGGATACTTAAGTTGTTCAATTGGGATGTCTACAATTGCTCTTGAAATAATTACAATTGTTCAATTGAATGTTCCATTAGGATGTTTACAATTGTTCAAATTGAGATAATTACAATTTTTAACGGAATATTCAATTAAGATTTCTACAATTGTTAAATGGGATGTTCAATTGGAATGCAAACAATGGGTACAACTACAATTGTCAAATTGGGATGTTTACAATTGTTCAATTGAATATTCAATTAGGATTTTTATAGTTGTTCAATTAAGATGCTTATAGTTGTTCAATTAGGATTTTTACAATCGTTCAATTGGGTGTCCAATTGAGATGTTTAAATTTTTTTGGTGTGAAATTGGGTTCTTAGTAGGGTGTTTAAATTTTAGCCGTAAGGAAATTCTGAAATGGTTCCGTTAATAAGGAAAATATTTTGTTCAAATTACGTGCTTTAAATTTTCACGTTATTCTTATTAAGCTTTACAGGGACGATTATTTTTTTTTTTATCAGAAAAAAAATTGGTTAACTGTTGTAATTTATTCATTTTATGTTATAGGTATTCAGAAATCAAAAGGCGGGGGAAGGGGGAGGGGACAATAAAAATGCTAAAAAAAAAACAACTACTATAAGGTCAATAATTGTGGCCGCTGAGCGTTAATAGTAATTTATAAGCGAAATGATTTCATACATAAAGGGCATTCATAACATACTGCTAGATAAAGACACTATTTTTAGCTACTAAATTCCTAAATAAATTCCAAAAACAAAACTAGATTGTATTTATATAAAAAAGATAATAACGAATCGTTTAAAATCTGTTTGAAGTGACTTATTTATTCTTATATAAAGACACTATTTTTAGCTACTACATTCCTAAATAAATTCCGAAAGCAAAACTAGATAAAACAAATATAATATATGTATAAATAATAACGAATCGTTGAAAATCTGTTTGAAGTGCTTTATATATTGCTACATAAAGACACTATTTTTAGCTATTAAATTCCTAAATAAATTCCGAAAACAAAACTAGATAAAAACAAAAAAATGTATAAAAATAATTTATTAAATATATAAAGACTCTATTTTTAGCAACTAGATTCTTAAATAAATTCCGAAAAAAACAGAACTAGATAAAACAAAAATATATATCAAAAAATATTACCGAATCGTTGAAAATCTGTTTGAAGTGATCTATTTATTTATTTTATTTTTTCTTATCAAAAGACGATATGAAAATCGAAAGTAAATCCACACTTCCAGTGACAGCTAATTAATGTTTTGATGTCAAGTTCCGAGATTTATTTGGATGCTACTTCCTCATAAAAAACAGCGCGGCGAACTGATTTTTCTTTTCAATTCCGTTTGGGTAAAGCTTTTTTCTTCTTGTTTTACGCATCGTTTTTCGTTAAATCAACGCATTGTTTCGGTAATTTTTTACTTTATCATCTGTTTGAAATTTATTCGTAAATTCTCGCATTCTTAAATTTATGAGAAGGCATCTTGTAGGTGGATAACTGGAATTATCTTTTTAATAAAATGAAAATGCGCAATTTTGTGCAGTAAAAAATGTATGCATGCAATAAATTCGTGATACTATATATGCCTTTCTACGAATAGCAAAGAATTAGTTAATTGTGTAATGCAAAGATTTAATAATTAGTTTTGAATTAACAGATTTAACTTGATGGCTATTCATATTTCTTCTAACTATGGTATTAAAATCTGTTCAAAGAACTTTTACGCAAATGGAAATTAAGTATCATCACCATCATCATCAGTGGTGCAACAGCCCCATGCTGGGAGAAGACCGTCTGCCTTACTGGCAGATTTCGAGACAGGAGATGTTTTTGTTTTTACGCGGTAAGGTTATCAGTTATACGCCCAACACTCTACAATCATATGAGACCGGGATCTACAGTTTAAAATGGATTCCAAACCACTACTAACATCCATGCTGTAGCCGGGTATCGAACCAGAAACCTGGGAGCCTTAGAAGCGCTAGCCACTCGGTCATCAAGCCCTAAATTAATTATGTAAACAAAAAAAAAACAAAAAACTGAAGCTTCAAAAATAAAACCTATTGGCTCTTTAATATCAAATATATATTTTGATTAAGTTTTATATAAAAGTAACCGTGGCTTGATAGCTAGCGCTCACGCCTTTGGTACCACAAGCTTCAGGTTCGAATCCTGCCGGTAGCATGGATGTTTGTTAGTAGCTCTGAATCCATGTTAAACGGGAGTCCTGATTGCTGTGTGGCTGGCGCTCGGTGCCACAGATTTCGGAATGAAATCCCGGTGGTGACATGGATGTTTCTTAGTTGTTCGGAATCCACTTTACGACGTATGTCCCGGTCTCATATGACCGTAGAGCATCACAGAGCCTAATCAGTCATCTCACCCACATCATTCCCAAACTGTATAGGTGCAACTCAGCTCTAGGCACAGTGACGTGGTGTGGTGTAGTAGTAGTAGTAAGCCATGTTAAACTGTAGGTTCCGGTGTCATTAACCTATAAAGTGCAGGAAAAAAAAATGGTAGTAGAGCGACAAACCAAATCTAAGATTACGGATTCCTAACCTTTTTTTGTTCAATAGACCCATTCTGCAAGTAATAGAACAATTTCTCATATTTATATTTTTTAATGTGTAATTAAATTAAATTATAGTAAAAAGCTTTAAAAAATTTGATTCGATAAAAATGTACCAGCTCTTTCCTAGAAACATTAGATGTTAATGAAATTCATTAGAAATCACATCGCAATTGACATTATTTGTATGGAATGATTAAGAAACGATCGTTTATTTCTATTGCTAATCACTAAAACCACTAATGATATACTAATTTAGGGCATGCATTCCAATACAAATGTCAGATTTAATTACAAAATAATGACAACTAAATTAAAAATACAATGATAATGGGTTCCCCATCCTTTTTAATTTAGCCTACGGATTCTGGTCTGAATGAATAGTTTTCTTTTCTTAGGCGGCATTGCAATTTTAAAAATAAAAACTTGTGAAATCCACTTAAACACTTTCTCCAATAAATACTTTCGTTCTCCCTCATAGTATATTTCTCTCTTCCTAAAGTCACCTCAATGGCTATAGAGAGATAATTGGTCCATTGATACAGATTATTGATTATTGATCCTATAAATTCTTGATTCTTGATCCTATAGATTCATGATTCTTTGATTTTTTCTATAGATTCATGATTCTTTGATTTTTTCTATAGATTCATGATTATTGATTTTTTCTATAGATTCATGATTATTGTTTCTTTCTATATATTCTTGATTCTGTCTATAGATTCTTGATTCTTGATCCTATAGATTCTTGATTCTTTGATTTTTTCTATAGATTCTTGATTATTGTTTCTTTCTATAGATTCTTGATTCTGTCTATAGATTCTTGATTTTTTTATTCTTTCTATAAGATTCTTGATTCTTTTTATAGATTCTTGATTCTTTGATTCTGTCTATAGATTCTGGATTCTTTCTATAAGACTCTTGATTCTTTGATTCTTTTTATAGATTCTTGATTCTTTGATTCTTTCTATAGATTCTTTGAATTGAACTTTGGACCGACTTAAGGGAATCTGCTATATACTTGCAACATTAGCGACCTCTTCGAGGTACAGGAATTTAAATGAAATCGAATCATTTGTAAAATGGCAATGCAATTTTTTTTTTTTTTTTTTTTTTTTTTTTGTTTTTTTTTTTATTAAGCAAAAGTTTAATTGCAATTCAATGGTTAATAAATTTTATTTATTTTATGTCAGCCAGTCAGTCTATTAACAAACCATCAGCATAAAAAATGTCAACCATGAAAAATTCGCCAACCATGAAAATTCATCAAATTTGCGTAAAACTTAATTAACTCTTTTCTTAACGAATACTGACCCAATTTTGAATATTTTTTTCAGTTCATTTAGGCTTTGTATTTGTCAGTTTTTATGATATTTCTAGCTTTGTATTTGTTCAATTCTGATGATATTTGGGCATAAATTGTGGCCGTGTATACACACACAAACTTTGAGAAATGTATTGCTACCTTACATGTCATTGATTTAGTAAAGAGCATACAAGATTTAAATAAATAGAAAGTATTCTTATTTGATATAAAATGATACATAGCACTTTTTTTTTAATTTTAAAATCTGTTTTGAGATTTTTTTTTTATTCTGCTTATAAATATGTTTGTGAAGTATCAATAAAACATATAACTCGTAATACGATTAGCTTTAAACTGTAAATATCTATATATTTTTATAGTAACTTAATGCATATTGTATTTTTATTATGAATTGTTCCTATTGTAATCTTTCATTAATTACAATCATACAAACAGGAAGAATATGAAGTATTGACATTTCAGGAAAAATAAAGTTTAAGTAATATTCATCAGTGTCAATTAACTATGTCAATTTATTGCAAATGACAAATTAACAGTTTTAATGTGTTGAGTTACCGTCATAGTAAGGGTATGCAAAACTCAGCGAATTGTTTTTAAATGTCGTACCCGACATTTAAGAACAATTCGCTGAGTTTTGCTAAAAGGACAGGAATTTAACAGACAGAACGTTACTCAGAGTAGTTTAGTTTAATTTAGCTTGTCACTCTACGGTTATTTTGTACACACTTTAGGCTAATTAGACCGGGACCTACAGTTTAACGGGCATTCCGAATCACTCACAAACATCCATGCCACCGCCAGGATTCGAACCTGAAGCCTGTGGTACCAAAGGCCAGAGCGCTAGCCAATTGGCCATCAGGCCGCAACCCAAAGCAGAGCACGACAGGAGGTATATTACACTGCCGGTACATTTTGCCATTAAAATTTTGAACAAAATTCTCATCTGGTTGGTTCGCATACTATTCCATTGAGCCCATTGGAAGAAATTTCTGCCCCATGGATTTATCGTATTCATGGGTTTTGAACCGGCCTCCCAGTACTGTATAATAATAAGTACTAAGTAAATAATTTTGGGGCAACTGGCGTACCTGTTACTGAGTTCCGAGGTGGCTTTAATTTAAATGAAAATATCACATAAACATGATTGTTTTGAAACAAAAGACAACATTAGATCTTCGATTTTTACCTCATAAAATTATGGTAATCGGAGCACTTATAGCTTTTTCGTGTCCTTGACCCCTTTTTAATTTTTTTCACGAGCTCTTTATTTAAATTTCTTTTACAAGCTTTTTTTGTACATAAAATTTATATAAATTTCTTCAAGAGCTAATGATTATATAAATAAATAATGAAAAATTGTTCTAAAAAATCGTCTGGTGGAAGCAAAGAAGATTTTATTTCAAAGTGAAAACGAGATTTTTCAAGAAAAGAAAATCGTTTGCAATTCTGTAGTTTTTTTATTTTTTAAGATTGCTGTCATGCGTTTTGTTCTTACATTTAATTCTAATTTTTATGTGCAACCTGTATATCAGCCCGCCCTACTAAATTGTTTTTATTATTGATTAATTTTCTTGTGCGTATGTAAGTATGTTTTTTTAAGAACTTTAAAAATATCAGTAAAAGAATTATTATTTATTTAAAATTATATTTAACTATGGCCTTTTAACTTTATTTTTTATTTGCTAAAAATTAGTTCACTAATATTAGGAATTTAATATTAAAATATTAAACTGTTATATTAATAATATTAAATTATTATTAATTTAATTTAATTAATTACTTTAAATTAATAATAATTTATCTACAATTAGTTCATTGTTTATAACCAATTAAAAAAAATTTAAGAAAAAAAATATTCCAATACCTTAGTTTAACGCGTTATTAAGAGTTTAATCGCTTATGGAATAAATATATTTTTTAATCGATCGATCGAAAAAAGAACATCTGTAACAAAGTTAAAATTCTGATTGATAAATTAAATAGAGCAAGGATAAAATCCTGAGATAAAAAACAGGGGGAATGTTTTGGGAAGAACTGACGATAACTTTTGTTAACGATATTGTATAACTCAAGTACTGCGTAGCCGGGCAGCCTTATCTCAAGTAAGAGATATAATCTCTTCGTGGCGTTCGTTTTATCTCAAAAAGGGCTTGAGGAATAGTGGATTCGATTACGCATTTTGTAAGAAATGCGATTGTAGAGCCCTAACCTCAATGAAACAGTGATAATGAAAAACTTCAGCTGTACTTTGTATTCTTTTTGTTTTTATTTCTTTGTTTCCGGCAGACGATTATTTAATTTCTCCTAGTCGTATAGTAGAAGAATTAAAACGTTAAGCGTCTTAAAACACTTCCGGTGATGTCAGTTCCGGTAAATGTTTTTTGTTTTGTACGGATTGAATGGAATGAAAATCGTGTTAATAGGTTACTGGAAAACGAAATATAATCTGGTCTCTTTCGTTTATTTATTTATTTATTTTTATTGTGGTTGGTTGATGTGTTTTAAGGAAAACCACATTTAAACAAAGCAGAAAGGGGTAGAAACGCAATGAAAGATAAAATAAATAGAATAGAATTATAATCCGCAGGACCGCATAACAATCTTAAGAAATAAAAATAAAAGAACTAGAGAATTCCAAACGATTTTCTTTTCTCGAAAAATCTCATTTTCGCTTTGCAGTGAAATCGTTTTTTCTTTTACCAAACGATCTTTTAGAACAATTTTACATTATTTAATTATGTAATTGTTAGCTTGTGAAAGAAATTTAAAATATATATATATATATATATAATCTGCTGGGTCAATATACAGGTTACCCATAAAATTTAGTATTTAATATAAGAACAGAAAGCATAGCAACAATCTTAAGAAATAAAAATAAAAGAACTATAAAATTCCAAACGATTTTCTTTCTTGAAAAATCTCGTTTTTATTTTTAAATAACATTTTTCTTTGCTTTTATCAAACGATCTTTTACAACATTATTTAATTATATAATTATTAGCCTGTGAAAGAAATTAAAAAAAAAAAAAAAAAAATGAAAAAAAATATATATATAATCAGCTGGGCCGATATACAGGTTACCCATAAAATTTAGAATTTAATGTAAGAACAAAACGCATAACAGCAATCGTAAAAAATAAAAAAAAAAAAACAATAAAATTCCAAACGATTTTCTTTTCTCGAAAAATCTCGTTTTCACTTTGCAATAAAATTGTCTTCGCTTTCACCAGACGATCTTTTAGAACAATTTTACATTATTTATTTATTTAAATAAACCAATAAGAAACGTCGAAAATGGTCAAGGAAACGAAATACTGCTCTCCCCAAAACCATATCCATAATTTTATGGGTAATAAATAATATGTGAGGTTTTTTTTTTTCTTTCTTTCAAAACAGCAATTTTTCTTAAATAACGTTGCAATTGATTTTAAATAAAAAATGAAATTGTTGGCTGAATATTTTGAAAGTTACTTGAATTAATTAATAACTTAATTAATTATTACATTATATTCTGGATTTTTGCTTTCACCAGACGATCTTTTAGAACAAATTTACATTATTTTAAAAATAAAAGAAAGAAATTTACAATATCATATATAAATAAAAGCTTTTGAAAGAAATTAAAATAATTTTATTCTGCACAAATTGAATAGAATGAAAATCGTGTTAATGGGTAACTAGAAACGAAATATAATTTGGTATTTTTATTTATTTATTTTTATTGTGGCTGGCTGATATGTTCTATGGAAAACCACATTTAAAAACCAAAGCAAATATGAGAAGAAACGCAATGAAAGATAAAATAAAAAACTAAACTTATATTATGCTGGGTTGATATACAGGTTAACCATAAAATTTAGAATTTAATATAAGAACAAAATACATAACAATCTTAAGAAATAAAAATAAAAGAACTATAGAATTCCAGACGAATTTGTTTTCTTAAAAAATCACGTTTTTATTTTAAAATAACATTGCTATTTGCTTTTGCCAAACGATCTTTTAGAACATTATTTAATTATATAATTATTAGCTTGTGAAAGAAATTAAAAATATATACATATATAATCAGCTGGGCCGATATACAGGTTACCCATAAAATTTAGAATTTAATGTAAGAACAAAACGCATAACAGCAATTGTAAAAAATAAAATAAAAAAAACAATAAAATTCCAAACGATTTTCTTCTCTCGAAAAATCTCGTTTTCACTTTGCAATGAAATTGTCTTTGCTTTCACCAGACGTTCTTTTAGAACAATTTTACATTATTTAATTATTAGCAAGTGAAAGAACCGATAATGGTCAAGGAATCGAAAAACCCCTCTTTCCGAAAACAATATCCATAATTCTATGCATAATAAATAATTTATGTGGGTTTTTTTTCTCTAAAGGAAAATTTTTAAAAAATATCGTTGCAATTAGATTTTAAATAAATATGAAGTTGTTGGCTGAATATTTAGAAATTTACTTGGGTAATTAACATTCGTTTTTGGTTTTTGCTTTCACCAGACGACCTTTAGAACGATTTTGCATTATTTTAAAAATAAAAGAAAGAAATTTAAAAATATTATGTATAAAAAAAAAGATTGTTAAAGAAATAAAAATAAACCAATAAGAATAGATTGTGAAAGAAATTTAAAAAACGATAAACAATAAGAAACAATGAAAGTGGTCAAGGACAAAAAAAATTGATCAGCGAAACGAAAAACTTCGCTATCCGAAACAATACCCGTAGTTTAATGGGTAATAACAATCACTTAACCAATTTACTTCGAAATCAGGTAATTTTTAACTAGTTTTGGGGTAAAAAAATTAACTATAAAAGAACTGAAATTAACTATTTAATTTTTTTTTTTAAGTAAAATTTAATTACAAATCACATTTCTTTAAAGAGGGCAAGATTTCAAGTTATTCTATCTCTTCATTTATTTGTTATTTACTTTAAGTTATTTATTTTTTTTAATTTTTTTTTTTTTTTTTTTTAAATATTTTTTATTTTTTTTTAAATATTTATTTTAAGCTAGAGATGAAGTTAGAAGAATTTGTGAAATAAATTCCATGATTTTTTTTAAACTCCTGTATTCATAAAAATATTTTTTTCATAACAAAATATTTTTTACATCGTTAAAAGTGGAGTATTTTCCATAATTTAAAAAACATTTTTCAGCATTTTAAACAAGCTTACAAAATATGCGTATATCTAATAACAGTACCAGAATATTATAGAATAAGCTGAGGGCTATTCAAAACAAAAATATGCATTTTAAATACAAAGGTGTTCTATTTGTAATTCATTAAATATTATTGTTTTTGCATAACAAAGTATTTTTTTACAACTTTAAAAGTTGTAGCACTTGCACTGACTAAAAAGATATCCTTATGGGGGCCGAATGACTAGCTCTCGAGGCCACAGATTTCGGGTTCGAGTCCCGGCGATGTCATAGGTGTATCTATTGGTCCGGAATCGACTTTAAGCTTTCGGTCCCGGTCTAATATTACTTTAGAGCGTAGGGCTGACAACCCTAAGCAGCAAAAAGAAAGCATCTCCTGTTTTGGAACCTGCTAGTAGGCAGACAGCCATGGTCCAACATGGACTGTAGTGCCGGGGAGATAGTTAATGATCACAATCTGTTCTCCTGTCCCATTTTTAATTCTATACTACATTTGAAGGCGTATAAAGGGTGATTCTTTTTCACGAATTTTTAGGAGGGTGGGGGACATTTCAAAATATCGTAATAAGTTATCAGTAGTCCAAGTACAAAGTAATAAGTATTTTTGACAAACCCTTAAATTAATAGATCATCATCATCATTGACGCAAAAACCCCCATGGTGGGACAGGGCGGTCTGCCTACTGGCAGATTTCTAGACAGCAATTTGTTTTTTTTACAGGGTAGGCTTGTCAGACCTACGCCCAACGCTCTACAGTTCTATTTGACCGAGACCTACGGTTTAAAGTGGATTCCGAATCACTACAAACATGTATGGCAACGGCGGGACTCGAACCCAAAACCTGTGACACCGAGCGCCAGTCAATCAGTTTATGGAGTCATGTCTAATATGAAATATTAGGAATCCCTTAACCAATTTTTGAATGTTGTCTTCGAATACAAAATAATTTCATGATATACATACATGCCTAAATCCTGAAAGGAAAAAAAAAAAAAAAAAGTAAAGAAAGAAAGAAAGAAAGAAAAAAAAAACAGCCAAGACACAGCTCAGCCTAGTTTTTCTAAACAGTATTAGTGAAAACTCTAGTATCAATTATTAGAAAGTATTAAATATTATGAACTTCATAAAAACGTTTTGAATGCTATATTCGAAAACAAAATATTATCATGTTGTATA
The DNA here is from genome assembly GCA_021605075.1 of Caerostris darwini. NCBI lineage: Eukaryota > Metazoa > Arthropoda > Arachnida > Araneae > Araneidae > Caerostris > Caerostris darwini. The sequence goes on along the minus strand of BPLQ01007670.1, from coordinate 172,606 downwards.
TGCATCTCTAAATCATGAAATGAAAATAAATAGATCGTTAAGACATAAAAAGAACCTATCGTCGTTTAACAGTATATAACCCGGCACTACAGGCCATGGTGATCCAAGGCCGTCTGCCTACTGGCAGCTTCCGAAACAGGAGATGTTTTCTTTCTATTGGGTAGGGTTGTCAGCCCTACAATCATATTTGAAACCTACGGCTTAAAGTGGATACCGAACCACTACAAACATCCATGGAACGGCCGGGACTCGAACCCGATACCTGTGACACCGAGCGCCAGTCGTAAACTAACTAGGTAAGATAATTTTCTTCTTAGAATGGAAAAAACAAAAACTTTCAAAAACGATGTTTATATATATATATAGTAGAACCTCTTTATGTCGAACCTCGATAAGTCGAAAAACCTCCGCAACTCGAAATTTCAACCCTGTATATGTCGAAATAATTCGTCCATCCCCACAATCCATTTTGGTATATATTTTCCCTCCGTAACTCGAAAAAAAAAAAAAATTGAACCGAACATTAGCAATGTTTGATTTTACAATCTTTACAACTCGATCATTTGAAATTATTTCGGAATTATTTTGATTTTTTATTGTAGTACATAATATAACTTTTAAGTTGCAAATAAACATGTTTATTACCTCTGTAACTTGAATTTTTATTTATTTTACCTCTCTAACTCAAAATGAGTTAGAAAGAATCTAAACCTCTACAAGTCGAATATTTCCTTACAAAAATCCGCGTAAGTCGAAAACTCTACAACTCGAATTATTTGGCGTCTCCATTGAAGTTCGACTTATAGAGGTTCTACCGTATATATATATATATATATATATATCGCTTCCGTGTTTAAAGCGGCCTGGTGGCAAAGTGGATAGCGCTCTGGTCTTTGGTATCCTAGGCTTCAGGTTCGAATCCAGGCGGTGGCATGGATGTTTGTGAGTGGTTCGGAATCCACGTTAAACTGTAGGTCCCGGTCTGTTTAGCTCAAAAGAGTGCATAAGATGACAGTAGAGTGACAAACCAAACTTCCGTGTTTAAAATGTATCGTGTTTAAGATGTATCGCTTAGTTAAAAAAAAAAAAGATACAATTTAAGCACATCATTAAAAAAAGAAAAAAAGATTTTTCCGATTCATGTGTATCTATAAAAAATTTTTTTTGTTAACTAAGTTCAAGAATTTCTGTAATTATATTTTTAAATTCCACGATCACTTATGCGTATTGTTTATATGTACTCACAATATCCGATGAGGGAACTTAAAAATTGCGCGAAATACCGCAGCGTAACTCCAGCATCTCGTAAGCGGGAAGTCCGTCTCTGTTTATTTTCGGCATCATATGCGTAACTACACAGGCCGAATTACAAAGGTTGATTCCTAGAGTGCATCCTTGATAATAAAGGGCGAAAGAGCAAAACGATTGTGTTACGCATAAAAACTGCTGACCGGGCCCTGTGCGCACAGTTTGCAGAAAGAGCAGCTTTGAGAAATTCGGGGAGTCCTTGAAAAATTAGAGCGCAATTAAAAGATAATTAGTCTGTGACTTCATTGTGCAATTGGGAGCACTTTGAATTCGCGTAAACGTTTCAAGTGTCCGATGTGTGTGTGTCGAATTCAATTTAAATTTAGGTCCAGTTTATCTATTTTTAAATTGAATGGTCATTTGATGGGTTGAGTAAATTCATAATTCGTAAAATTTTAATCTATAGTATTCGGATTTGTAACAGAGAATTCCCCAAAAATACAAGTACTGTAATTTCTTAATTCTTATTATATAAAAAATTTTTTGATAAGGACCGCATAAAAGAAATCACACAAAAATAATATCGTGAAAAAATTTTTTGTGCGGTAAATAGGGACCTCATAAAAAAAGCCCCACATAGAAAATATGTAAATCAAATTTTTAATCCTTAGTGTTCGAATTTGTAACAGAGAATTCACAAAAAATTCAAGTACTGTAAATTCTTATCTAAATCTACAGATTATACGATAAAAAATTACACTTGTATTGTTTATTAATATTTATTATTATTATACTAATTATTGTTTATATATATATATATATTATTTGGATAGGGACCGTATAAAAAAACTTCACATAGAAAATATGTGAAACAAATTGTAAAATTGTAATCCTTAATATTCGAGTTTGTAATAGAGAATTCCCAAAAATACAAATACTGCAATCGCTTATCTAAATCTAGGGATTATACGCTCAAAACTGTTTTTTTTTTTTTTTTTCTATTATACGGACCACATAAAAGAAATCGCACAAAAAATATGCCGAAAATTCATATTAATAAGTTTCAAAACTTTACTATAAAATAAATTGTTTGCAACGCATTTAAAAAAAATTTTATGCGGTAGATAGGGACTGCGTAAAGTCCCACAAAGAAAATGTGTAAATCAAAATTTAATCCTTAATATTCGAATTTGTAATAGAGAATTCGAATTTGGAATAGAGAAAAAAATGCAAGTAATTTCTTATCTAAATCTACAGATTATAATCTGTAGATTTAGATAAGAAATCTGTTTTGTTTTTTCCCCTGGATTGAGACCGCATAAAAGAAATCGTACAAAAAAAAAAAAAAAAAAAAAAAATGTCCGGGAACTTCATAATGAAATGCTTTATAACCTTGCAATACAATAAATTGCTTCGACACAGTAAAAAAAAAAAAATTTATGCTGTAAATAGGAGCCGCATAAAAAAAAGTCCTACATAGAAAATGTATAAATCAAATTTTAATCCTTAGTACTCGAATTTGTAACAGAGAATTCACAAAAAATACAAGTACTGCAATTTCTTAACTAAATTATACAATAATGAATTACAATATTTGTATTGTTTATTAATATTTATTATAATAATTATTATTATTATACCAAATCTGTTTTTTGAAATTGGGACCTCATGAAAAAAGTCCCACATAGAAAATATGTAAATCAAATTTTAGAATTTGTAACAGTTTTGGTTTGCCGCTCTACTGTCATTTTTTGCACACATTGGGCTAATTAGATTGGGACCTACAGTTTTATGTGGATTTAAAACCGCTAATAAATATTCATGCCACCGCCAGGATTCGAGCTTTGAAGCCTGTGGTACCAATGGCTAGAGAGCTAACCAACTGACCATCGGCCGCTAAAATTTGTAACAGAGAATTGTATTTCTAAATCTACGGATTATATGCTCAAAGCATACAAAAAAAATATCCTGAAACTTCATAAGTAGCTATAAAATAGATTGTTTGCAACACATTTAGAAAACAATTTATGCGTTATCTCACGATATATCTAGAAATGGGTTTTCCAAACAAAAAATGATTGAATTGACACACTGGAATATTTTTAAATGTTTTATTTGCTTATAGAGATTCCAAAATGCGCATTTCAAACAATTCATTTTAGTCAAGTTTACCGGATTTTCTTGTAGAGAACTGGTTCAAAACTCCCTTTCGTCATTTGAAGATGCTACTTCAAATCTGGTTCTCAATCAATTCGTTCCAGTACGATGTTATAATATCGCGTAGGCTATCTGTTGGATTCTTTTTAATCTGCATGTTATTTTGTTTTCAAATTGCATTTTTATTAATTATTTTTTATTCATAATATGCATTTGGTCGAATATTTTTTTTACCTACCGTACAAAAAAGGATCGCATAAAATCAGGTTTCACTGTATGTAACAAAAAATCTTAAAAGTTAGGGATGCAATTGCACGTTTCTTCTGATTACGGAAATGTTTTTTAATGGAAATATTTTTTAATGCATGTAAGTGTTTATTATTGCATGTAAATTTCCTGTGCTTTTTCTATGGGAATATTAAAATATTATACCACCTCTATCTCCCGATTCCAAATATTACAGAGTTTTATCGATCAAGCATTTAGTGGAATTTTTTTTTTTTTTTTTTTTTTTTTTTTTTCCTACTGCACATACAGAAAAAAAAAAAAAAAAAAAAAACAAAAAGGACAGCATAAAATCTAGTTTCAGTGCAATGTAAAAAAATTTTTTTAAAATTTAGGGATGCTGTTGTACGTATATTTTTACGTACATATATTTTTTTGCGTACATATATTTTTTTTTTCCTGTGAATTTTTTTATGGGAATATTAAATTCTTTAAAATTTTATGCCACCTCAATCTTTCAATTCCAAATATTGAAGGGTTTTATCGATTTGTTATTCCAGAAACCATTTTGTACGAATAGTGCACATTTTTTTTAGGGTTACCGTTCTTTTGTGGGAGTTAAGTTGGCGGGAAAATTAAAATTGGTGACTTTTTTTCCCCCTGGTGTACCTCATAAAAATAAAGTCTACAAAACCTCCCCCTATATTAATGGGAATTTTAAAATACCATGCCACTTCAGTCTCTTCCCAGTTCCAATTAAAAATTAAAAGATTTTGATCGAGTGATCTTTCCAGATACACCGTGTAGTAAAATCTTTTGACAGGAGACGGTCCCTCAAGAATGCACAGGTGCCCATTTTTTAAGGGTTGTCGCTTTCTAGTGGGAGGGTTAAGTTGGCTGAAAATTAAAGTTGGCAACTTTTTTTTTTGCCAAGACGTTTCATGAAAAACAATTTTATAAAACAGCCACCAAAAATGTCTTTTCTGCTAACAAAATTGACAAAATTTTGCTAAAGAGAAAAATTAAACAAACTCCTAAATAAAAAGAAAATACTTATTTGTGGATAACGGATACGATATGAATTTCACCACAAAATAAAAAAAAAATTTCGAATTCTCCGCTTTTAACCAACTTATCCATTAATTAGTCTGAAATTTGCTGTAGAGGTAACTTTTAATAGTTTGTTATATTCTCCATTAAAATATATATATATTTCCGGGTGTAATATATATATATATATATATATATATATATATATATATATATATATATAAACAGCGAATATATATATATATTCGCTGTTTATCCCACTAAAAAAGTTATAATTTTTTTTAAAAAAATCTTTAATTTATCGTCAAAAAATAATTAAAATGGAAAATTGATGTCTTCATGAAAATACACAGAGGCCACAGCCCTGGGCAATTGGCCATCAGGCCACCTACCGACGTAGAAGACTAAAAAAAAAAAAAAAAAAAAAAAAAAAACTGCGTTTTATGTTGGCAAATAAAGTAATCGAGTATTAAATTTTGTAACGACAATTTTAGTAATTCAGAATTACTTTTTAATATTATTATTCCGAAATCCTGATGTAGACTTCGAGACTTGAATTACTTTACTTACTTTGTAAGTAATTCACTTTTACTTTTATACTGTACTTGTTACTGTATTTTTACTTTTATACTGTACTACTTTGTACTTTTTCCATCGATAAAAATGCTGTAGATCAAATTGATAAAGAATTCTAATTTTAGTGAGGACTATTATCATATTTAAGAATGCAACTTATTATTCACAAAGTATTATTATTATTTTTTTAATATGGTAAAGTAAACAAAAGATAGAATTTATTGGATAAACTTGAAGTAGCATCTTATTGTTGTGAATACTTCAAGGACCTTCAATGCACTTCGTTTTTATTTTATTATGAATATTATCTGTCTATGACTGCATCTCTGGTTGAAGGTTTGAGTATCGATAAGATTACGATTTCACTCTCAAAAACTTTCAATGTTCATCGTGAATAAGAAACATCTGCTTGTTTCTTTTGGTGACAATATAATTTCGTAGTGTGTGTGAATGAACAGTAATACAATATAACAATTTGGTGACAATATAATTTCGTTTATTGTGAATGAATATTCAGAATAGATATAGGACAGATTTAGAATTATACGTTCTTCCCCTTTCCCAACTTTAGTTGAGAGTTCTGAATATCGATAAAATTTAAAGCATATTTATGAATTAAGCTGAGGAGGTTTAAGGGGTATTTCCCTTGTTTGGTACTCCGTAATCGGTACGCCAGGTGCCAGATAATATTGCCATTTCATTCTCAAAGACTTGTACATCATTTTTCAATGTCCATCTTAATAATGAATATCTGATAGTTTCTTTTGACAACAATATAAACTTAAAATACTTATCTTTATTTATAATATTTAACTAATAGACTTAATTTTTTTTTTCTATTTTATTAATTCATAATAAAATTTATTATTATTAATTTATTCCGAAGATTACGTCCATAGTCCGAAGATTACGTTTTTCTGAGTAGTAAATTACTGAAATTTTTATTATTGAAAAAAAATGAATAAATAAACCAGACATGCTAACTGATTATCCGTGGTTACTATGAAAAAGTAACCAAAATTTTAAGTTAACAATGGAAAGAACTAATACTGTCTACGAAATTTTTTTTTTTTTATTATTATTTCTCTGAACTGCATCTCTAGTTGAAAGTTTGAATATAAGATTACCATTTTACTTTCAAATACTGAATCACTTTTCAATGTCCATCGTAAATAGCCAATACCTGCTTGTTTCTTTTGATAACAATTTAAAGTTAAAAATACTTATCTTTACTTATAATATTTACTTCCTTTTGATGTTGTTATTTTATTATGAATATTATCATTTCCCTGAGACTGCATCTTTAGTTGAAAGTCTGAATATTGATAAGATTACTATTTCCCTTTCAATGACTTGTACGTCCTTTTTTTTTTTTAGTATTACCCTAAAACATTCCATATGTGTTTTATCGTGATATTGAATATCGATGATATTTCTTATCTATAAGATTACAATTTTACTCTCAAAGATTTATAGGCCATTTTTCAATGTCCACCGTGAATAATCGACACCTGCTCGTTTCTTTGGTAGCAATATAATCTTGAAATACTTAGTTTAACCCATTGTTACATGACAGATTTAGGATTAGACGTTCCCCTGGACCCCGTTTCTCTAGTTATGGTCTCTATATCTATGGACCCCGTATCTCTAGGGTTTGAATATGGATAAGATTGCCGCTTTGTTCTCAAAGACTCAAAGATCCCCTTGGGAAGATGCAGAGGGTAAAATCTAACACTATTCTATGAAGTTCAACAAAAGGCACCGCTGTAAAAGAGGGGCCCACCGGTTTCTTTCCTTTTGGTGAAAATGGTTCACTAAAACATTCCGCAGGTGCGATTTGTGATTACCCGTAGAGTTTCTTTAACGGTTCACACTCGCTTAGATTAGAACTGTGTGTGGTTTTCCTACCTGCAATGCTCTTTTTATGTTTCGCTTTCCCTTTGGTGTGTTTGAGCATACCGACCCAAGACTCCTTCCAAAAATGAATGCATCCAAATGAGAGGTTTTTATCTTTTCAGAGATAAGATACTATTGTGTGACTGTCTTGCATTTCTGGACGTCAATCGCTTCTCTGTTCTCGGATACCTTTTATTAACCGACATCAGATCTTTCGAATATAATGTACGTGAATTTAATTTCAAGGTACAGGTTGAATGGTGTTTTTTTTTTTTTTTTTGATTATATTACCGTGAAATAATAATAGTAAACTAAACAAAAAACATTAAGAAGTCTGTAAAAATAATCAAAAGATAATAAAAATACAGAATGAAGTAGATATATGAATGGATTAACTAGATATAAGTCTTATTTGAATGCGGTACATGACCTTTATTTGGTATACGACTTGCGGGCATCAAAATCTTTGCCAAACAGAATTAGATATATGGTAACTAGATATACGTCTTGTTTGAATGTGGTATATGACTTTATTTGGTATGCGACTTGCGGGCATCAAACTCTTTACCAAAGAGAGTTAGATATACGTCTTTTTTTAATGCGGCATATGACTTACTGACATTAAAATCTTTGCCAAACAGAATGGATTAACTAGATATGCGTCTTATTTGAATGCTGTATATGATCTTTATTAGGTATACGGCTTGCGGGCAGCAAAATCTTTGCCAAACAGAATCAGAAATTGTTGAAAAAATGAATAAATAAATCAGTCATGCCACCTATTAACTGATTATCCATAGTTACTATGAAAAAATAACAAATTTTAACTTAACTTAAAGAGCTAATATTGTCTACGAAACTTTTTTAAAAAAATTAAAAGCCATTTTTGTTTATTAATTTCCAGATTTTTTGCAAAAAAATTTTCATCTATTTCAGAAAAAGAACGCCAATTTCATCGTGATCTTTTTATTTTGGCCGTAGTGATTTAAAAACTACTGATTTAAATGAAATAAAATTACATTTAGCGGCTTTGGACCTTTTCTTCACCATCGTCTTTGTTTTTCCTCATAAAATTCTAAGATCATATTATATTTTTTTCCCAAGGATAAAATATTTTGCAAAGCATCAAACATAATTAACTGAAAGTTATTGCTTACAAAATATTTTAGAAACGCGAAGATTATTTACGAGTTCCCTGTTGTTTGGTCTTCCTTTTAACATACTTAAAAGTTTTAGATGAATTCCGATTTAATTGCGGTTTCCTTTCTTTCAGAAATACGTGGGCGATCTATAAAAGGTTCACTCGCCTTCTTTACTGCGGTTTTATCAGACTTTGAACGCGTTCCAACTAGTACGAGTAGTAAAGAACTCGTTCAGCTCATTGAAGTAGTTGAACTGTTTTTTGAATTTGTGATACGAGTTTTGCAGTTCTAAATATACAGAGCAAATTTTAAAAGTTCTTGGTTTGCCTTGTAAACTACATCTCTGGCAAGTCGAATTCCATCTCCACCCCCTTCTGAATTACGTATCGTCTGAAGAGCGATTAAAAATCGTAACAAAATTAAATTAACTCGTTCTTTTAATCAGAGAGGCACAAATTTGTGAGAGCCAAGGGAATGAACGAAAAATACAAATATATATATTTCATTTATATAATAGTATTGTATTTTAAAAGAGCTTGAGCTTGTTATTGGGGCTTGATGGCCGGTTGACCGCTCGGTGCCACAGGTTTCTGGTTCGAATCCCAGAGGTGCCATGGATGTTAGTAATGGTACGGAATTCACTTTAAACCGTAGGTCCCGGTCTGATCCCTATCCTGTAAAAAGGAACCATCTCCTGTCTCGAAATCTACTAGGTCTGCCTGTAATCATATGCCTCGAAATCTGCAGGTGCCACAGATTTCGGGTTCGAGTCCCAGTGGTGCCGTGGATGTTAGTAGTGGTTCGGAATCTACTTTAAACCGTAGGTCCCGGTCTAATATGATTCTTGGGCGTAGAGCCGACAATCCTATCCTGTAAAAAGTAACCATCTCCTGCCTCGAAATCTTCCAGTAGGCAGACGGCCTTGGAATCATATTTGCTATTGTCATCTCTAACAATATTAAAATGTTCAATTTAATAAATTATCCGGCAATTGAAATCTTTAGTAAATATATTCAAAAATCCCCGCAGCCGTCTGGATTCGAACTTGAAGCCTGTGGCACCAAAGGCCAGAGCGCTAGCTAATTGGCCTTCAGGTCGCCAAAATATAGAATTGCACAGGAATCTGTAAGAAGATATAAAACATATCTATTGATTAAAATGTTTCCAATTTGCAAGACGCTCATGGCAGATTTTAATGATAACATATTATCATAATTTAATTCAAAAGTCAAGTACATATATATTTAGAAATAATACAAAATGGAAACTGATTCTCAAAATCTTGTAGATGTATACGTATAATTTAAATAGCCTTTTTATGACTATCTCATTGGGAAAAAAAGAGGAAATGTAAATATCCTTTTATATTTTTAAGGAAACATCCGTACATCGTTAAATTGGAATTGTTTTATAAAGTAATCAAGGAAGTCCGATTTCTTAGAGATATAAAACTTAAACCATTAAATATCCATTGTTCCCATATTGGTTACTGCAAATGACCTTATAAGTACTGAAGATCTGTGCTTCCTTATAAGTACTTCTGGATCAAATGAATACATTTTCGAAACATTATTTCGACACATACATTAACTTATGCGTACAATGCAATAAAGACAAGCACAGAACGGTTTGCCGTGTATAATATGTTGTTGATTCGTACCATGGGTTTATAATCTCATTTTTAACGTTCGATTTATTAAAAATTAAAATGGGTGCTTATTTAAAGGAATTTTCTGATTTAATAATTGACTTTGGAATACTTTTTACATGAAAGTTACTGGATTAAAAAGAGTTTTGTTTAAAAGATTGTAAATTAAATCTTGCGTGAATAGCATAACAAGCATAAAAACAAATAAAAAAATAGATATTTAAAAATGAATACTTCAATAGTTTTAATGGTGTTGTACTGCGTTATTACAGCTCTTATAATATGCAGTTGTCGTATAACCAATACATGTAATATTCGATAGAAAAAATAAATAATCTCGTATGACCCTTGGGTGATACGTTGTTATAATTTACTGACTGTAATCTACAGTGCAGTATAATTAGCAACCGTATTATTCGATCCGAAAAATAGAAAATCTCGTATAATCGGAGGATGATTCGTTACCAAAATTTCCTGACTGTAATCTAGTACCGTGCAACTATCAAGCGTATTATTTGGAACGAAAAATAAAAGCTTTCGTATAACTAGTGGGTGATTCGTTATCATAATTTCTTTTACCGCATATTATTTAGTAAAAAAAAAAAAAAAAAAGATTTCGTATAATCCGTGGATGATTAGTTATCATAATTTTCCTTGCTGTAATTCTCAGCGGCGTATAACTAGCAATCGTATTATAATATTTAGTCCGAAAAAATAAAATATTTCGTATAATCCATGGGTAATTCGAATTCGTTACCATAATTTTCGTTACTGTAATTCACAGTGTCGTATAACTAGCAAGCGTATTATATGGCCCGAAAAAATAAAAGATTTTGTATAATCCGTAGATGATACGTTACCATAATTCACAGCTTACGTCGTATAACTAGCAAACGTGTTATTTGTACCGAAAAAATAAATATTCTCGTATATCCGTGTGTGATTCGTTATAATAATTTAACTTACTGTAATTTCCATCGCTCGAAAAAATTTGAAAATCTCGTATTATCGGTGGGTGATCCGTTATCATAATTTCCCTTACATAACTTCGCTTATAATTCACAACGTATTAAGAATAGCAAATCTCGTATAATCTCCAAAGAATTTTCGAAGAATTTTAAGAAGAATTGAGAACAATTTTTAGAAGAATTTTAAGAAGAATTAAAAAAATTTTAGAAGACAGTTCTTGAACGAACAATTTACCGATCAAGTTCTTTTTTTTTTTTTTTTATATCCATTCCATAAGACGAACAAAAATTTACTTTTCAATTTAAAAAAGCGTATTTTATGCCAGAATTATACATAAATAATACGTTATAAATTGAAAATAATGGAAATCAGAAAAAATAAAAAATATGCATGTAAGAATTACTATAAGAACCTATATTTTTTTCAAAGACATGCAATCTTCGTATTTGCTAAAGACATGACATTTTTTATTAGTATCAAAGTAAATGATTAATTTGGCCATCTGTAAGACGCTTTAAATTTTTGTGTATAACTTCATTAAAGACCTTTCTTTTATTCCACTAGTACATATCATTGTAGAATGATTTATTCGTTATTTTTACCACAAAATTGAAACAAAATAGACTTGCGGAACAATTGTATTGGAAATGATATTTAATGCTTATTTTATTTTATTATTTTTTTTTTCTACCGGAACATAATATTTTAAGGGTTTCACTTATAATTTTTTTATTTAAAGGATTTGACTGGAATGTTCTACATCAGGGATCGCCAACCCCAATGACTTTGAGGGGCAATTTGGAAATGCATCTTAACTTCGTGGGCCGCATATAAAATTATATATCCCCATAAATAAAGCAGGCAATATAGATTTAGACCCACTATAGATATTTTTATATTCATATTACGATGTTACAAGATGAGCGCTCATTATGAGTTCGCAGAATATAATTTAATTATTCTGTGAACTCATCAATGAAACAGGCAATATCTGTCCTATATTCGCAAGAATTTTATTTTAAAATCGAAGTTAATTTTTTAACATAATTTCGACTAATTTTTTTGAACATAGGGACGCTCATATAATGTTTCTTTTTAATACATTGTTTTTTCATTACTTTGGCCATTATAAAATAAATATATTTTGTAAAAGTGTGATAAATCTCAAGGACCGGATAAATATTTTCATGGTGGTCCGCGGGCCACCTGGTCTAGATGCTGGTTTAGAGTAGATGTGATTTATCACATCCGAATTCCGACATCTGTCGAGTATTCTAATGCATAAATGTTATCTGCGAGTTGTAGTCTATAGTAGAAAGCTGACCCCTTATTAACTTTTCCCTGTAGCAGTGTAACCCATCATTATCTGCCACAATAGGTAACTATCGCTATCTCCTATCCTTGAAGAGTTTCGTTGCCTCTTTTGAGTACTCTGAATCTTGAATCTCAAAGAATGGGGTTCCCAACACGCACTAGTATGATTTATATGTCAAAACGAGCTCAGAAGATCAAGACATCAGTGTCAGGTTCAAAGGGATGTATAGAAGGGGCGTGTTTTGCACAGATACCCAGACAGCATTTTACTATCGGGGGGTGAGGTACAATAGATCTATAGTTGAGGTACAATAGATGTATAGATCAGAAAATTGTTTGTCTTTTCACAGAAAACACACCCCCCTATACATTTAACCTGTCACAGATGCGGTGCTACGAAATTTTTAAATTCTGGCCCACAGACGGCAGTGCAAGACCGTCCAGATCCATTTCAAAGTTATATTTTACCAATTATTAAGAGATTGTAGCAATTGAACCAGCGAATTTAGCAAGCGTATGCTCGCTCAGAACGCGTACTCGGCGACTAGTCTAAAAATTACAGATAATGGCAGAAAAATTAAAACGGTTTTGGCCCTTGGTACTTACTGGAGTAAACAGTATGGCGCTTAAAAAAAAAAAAAAAATACAAAAAATGGAAATAAAATATCTTTACTGCCTTACAATATAGATATAAGCATTAATAAATTTTGATGTAATATTCATTGGTTGCTCGTAATACGTTAAAAAAACAATGATCTATATTTGGGGAGTTATGAAATTCTATATCGTATATATCGGTTAGATGTAGAAATTTGCAGGAACTAAAGCAGTATTCACACTGCAATAATTTCCCATAACTCCTCAGTAATTTTAAATTACCGGGCCTGTATTTGTTTGTACATGCTACAATTCAAAATGCCCGACTCAACGCTCAGTTTCAACTTGATCAGCATTGGGGCTGAGGTTCAAACCTCTTGCGGCTTTGTTGTAGACACTGTTTCGAAAATTACTCATGGGGTATCCATCACCAGATGCCAGACACTGAGGATTAGACAATACAGCATATTTTCTTTTCTTTATAACGATACTGACCCTTTTCCTCTAGGATTCGAACATGAAGCCTGTGGTACCAAAGGTCAGAGCTTTAGACAATTTGCCATAAAGCCAAAAACAAAGATTTCAAAACTCAGTGGCATTTGGGACGTTCAGCCTCTTGCCTCGTGAATCGGACTACCAGATGGGAGTTTTCTCCCATACCAAGTTAGACTTCTATCTACGGGTGCACCATCACAACAGAAGCTGCCCATTTTCCTATCCCATGCGTAGAAAACACAACATATCGTATAAAAATTGTAGCACTCAATTTAAACGTCCGAAGTATTAAAAACAATAGCTTATAAGAGAAGCAAAAGCAAATTGTACATATTAATCCCAAAGATGCTATGTAATACATTAAATATTACGTGTTCTTAATACTAGAATAGCTTCTAATATTCTTTTATCGATCCAAAATAGATTTTTTAAGCCTCAGTGCTAAGTAAATTTCTCAACACTTACTTGGTATGCTGCTAAAGTAGTCGATTTTGCTGCTAGTTGTATTGTTGAAGGATAAATGATGCCAACGATAAAGTACTCTAGATCAGGGGTCTCCAAACTTTCCAGCCTTAGGGCCATACTGTTTACTTCAGTAAGTACCAAGGGCAAAAACCGTTTTAATTTTTCTGCCATTATCTGTAATTTATAGACTAATCGCCGAGTACGCGCTCTGAGCGAGCATACGCTTGCTAAATTCGCTGGTTCAATTACTACAATCTCTTAATTGGTACAAGTAAAATTGATCCACATCTACAAACTATTGTCAACTATTACAACTACAAACTATCACAATTACATAAATCTCATTAGTATTCTTTTACAAGTGGATACCCCGCGGTTTCATTCGCGTTCATTTAACTTTTCCGTTCCTGAGGGATTTTCAGGGTAAAAGTCAAAATTTGATTCAGGGTCTATACATTCCAAACATCGATGTACATACACATGCGATACTCTTTACCCCAACATAACTACCGAGGGTAACCGCAGGATGTTCACTAGTTCATAATGTTAATGGGATTCATCTCAATTATTTGTTAGTTGTTATGCTTAAGTTACATTTTCTGCGTATTATGTTTGTCAATAAGCTTTACCTAGCAAGTAAATAAAACCGAGTTATTATCATTCTGTGTTTTTTTTATCCAACTTATTACAGAAACAATAAGCTATATAGCCAACGGCCGTACCATGCTGAATATACCGGTTCTCGTTAGATCACCGAAGTCAAGCATCATTGGGCGCGGTCAGTACTTGGGTGGGTGGCCACCTGGGAACACTGCGTGCCGTTGGCAAATTTGGGACCTGAATGGCCGAGTGTCTAGCGCTCTGGCGCTCGGTGCCACAGGTTTCGGGTTCGAATCCCGGCGGTGCCATGGTTGTTTGTAGTGGTTCGGAATCCACTTTAAGCCGTAGGTCCCGGTCTTCTATGACTGTAAGAGCGTCACGGAGCCAAAGTCAGGCTTCTACCTACGGGTGCTCCATCACAACAGAAGCTGCTTCCTTCCCCTTCAATCATGAGTCCATATGGGCTCGTGGGCTTGGCCAGCCAAGTGGGATAAGAAACAACAACAACAACAATAAGCTATTCGCAGTCGCGGGCCGTAGTTTGGAGACCCCTGCTCTAGATAAAAATTTAAACAATTAAAACCTGTGCATATTTAATGAAAATGAGAGCAGCATTGTGTCGTCATCTGGCGGTCAAGGTCAACAAACGCCCGAATGCATACCAAAAAAATACAAATACGAAGGCTCGATCGGTACCGGAAAACAGAATGTGTCGAACTACTGAATACCATATTAAAGAGAGGTTACAATATAAAAAAATTGTTAAAAAGTTGAGATCTATGGTGACAAATCAAACAGACGCCATTTTTTCAGAGATTTTTAATTTTCTTTTTTAAAAAAAAAAAAAAAGATTTTTGCATGTAGAAATAAATATAAATGAAAGTTTGAGCTCTATAAATTCTGCAGTTTGTTATATTGGTCGGTCCAGTACTGACATGTATACCATAACAACAAGAGAGCAAAATTAGAATTAAAATTTTTTTTTTTTTTTTACATAGTTAATGTTTAACTATTAAAATTAAATTGTACTTTTAACGTTTGTGTTTAGTTATTACTCTGGGGAAAAAAACCACATTGGGTGGGTGGGGAATAATAAATTAACAATTTTAAATATTTTTAAATGTTTAATTAATAAAATTAAGTAGTATTTTTAATGATTGTATTTATTATTATTTCTGGTGCTCGGTGCCACAGGTTTAGGATTCGAGTCCCGACGGTGCCATGGATGCTTGTAGTCGTTCGAAATCCACTTTAAACCGTAAGTCTCGATCAAACATGACTTAAGAGCATTGGAAGTAGGGCTGATAACCCTATACCGTAAAAAGGAAGCATCTAATGCAAGGATGGGCAAACTACGGCCCGCCGGAAGGTTTTATCCGGCCCGCGGATAGAATTTTATTTTGCCGGACCGAGGCAAATTAAAAGAAATATATATTTTTATATTATATATCCATCTCCTTTTTTACTTTGATTAAATATTATTTTTTTCTTCCTTTTTTAAAAGGACTGGTGATCTTTTTACTTTCTCTATTTTTGCTCTACAAATCATAAATCGACGGAAATAGCAAGCACGGGCAGCTTTCAATCGGTAAAGTGTTAAAAGCGGAAGTTCTTTGTTAGTTATACCTGTAGATTGGTAGAGATTTACAAATCATTATCGAGAGTAAGTTTCCCAAATATAATATCTTACGCCCAGAAAATCAGTAATGTGTTTGCTTCATCTTATATATGTGAACAAGTGTTTCCAACTATGAACCTTAGAAAGAATTATTTCAGAAGTAGACTGACAGATGAGCATTGAGCCTCGTTCCTTAGAATCATTCCATCTCACTTCGAACCTCAATATAAGGGACTTTTAAAAACGAAATCGCAATTTCATTCATCTCATTAACATATTTAAATTGCAATACTTGTATATGGTTTTTAAAATTTTAGAAAAATTTAACTTGGCCCGCCAAACTCTTTCGATTTTTGGCCCGCGACCGAAAAAGTTTGCCCATCAATGAACTAATGTCTCGGAATCTGCCAGTAGGCAGACGGCCTTGGCCTGCAGTGCTGGGAAGTTATTTATTTATTTATTTATTATTATTATTATTGTAAAAAAAGGTTATGTTGGGTAGAGGTAAGATAATAAGTGGGACTTGATCAGTTAATTATACTCCAAAAACTGCCTACTAAAAAACTTTTGTTTTCAACACGAAGCAATTGATGTGCAAAAAAGTTAAATTTTTTATAATTACATTTATAAAACTGATTTTTTTACGAAATTCCGCAATAAATGATCCACAGTGTATGCTTAATGGCCTATAACCCACACCATAAAAATTCTGCAGTTTTTTAAACATATAATACCCGTATGGGGAGCACTCGTTACCACAGGTTTCGGGTTCGAGTCTCTGCGTTAACATGGATGTTTGTAATGGTTTGGAATCCACTTTAAACCGTAGGTCCTGGTCTAACATGATAGTAGAACGTTGCGGGGGTGTTGTTACTCTGCATCCGTAGCTTATCTTCAAGCTACGCGCACCTCACGGATAGTGCTAAGTGAGTAACGTCGGTGCAGCACTTACCTTAAGGCATCAAAGACAACTGCCCAAGTGTTTACTAGCTGCATTAGAACAAAATAATAATAATAATAATCCTCGTATCATCATCATAACTGGCTCGACAGCCCGTTGTGGGCGTTGGCCTTCTTTAAAAGATCCAGCCAGGCTGTTCTCCTCGTGGCCGTGGATCTCCAGTTTTTTATTTTAATAACATTAAAATCATTCTAAACAGTCGACCCATCTCTTTTTCGGTCTTCCCCTTGGTCGTTGTCCAAAAGGGGTTACATTGAAAACCCTCAAAGCAGCTCTGTTACTTTCCATTCTCATGAGATGACCGGCCCATCTCATTCTGTTCAGTTTAACAAATTTTAGAATGTCAATATCTCTAAAAAGTTTGTAAAGTTCAAAATTGTATTTCCATTGTCATTGCTACAACCAAAAGTAGTTCGTAGCACTTTTCTTTCAAAGATTGCCAACATTGATGCCAACATCAGATGCATATGTTAACACTGGTCTTATGAGAGTTTCCTACAGTAAAATTTTAGTTCTTCTTTTAATCAGGTGGGATCTGAATTGGCTTCTAAGACCAAATAGGCAGCGAAATCCCTGTATTATAGGCAAGAAATTACGTTATTACTTGCTGTCGGATTGCTTTTCCAAGTTGAATTCGCATTTAAAACACGCAAATGGAGATACAGATTTGTCTTGTTAAAGAGTCAATTAAAGCAACAGCATCTTTAATATCAGCAAGATATTCTAAAAAAAAAGGTATCGTTAGTTTAATAAGGGTTCGTCTGGGTGCTGAATCGAGATAAGTCGGGAATTTACTATCAGACTTGGGTGACTAGAGCAGCCGTATATCACCCACTATCTTCTGTTCCCACCCAAAAGATATTCGGGTTAATGTCACTGTGTTTGGAGAAACGTTCTACGATATCAGCGTCACTTTACACAAACTTAGTTTATTGTAAACATTCTGAGATTTTTCTTGATTTTTTTTTTTCTTTTTGCCCCAACTAAAAGAAAACTTTAGGCGTTTCGGAAGTTTTTTTTTTTTTATTTTTTTTTTAACACAAATAAAGAAAGAGACATGTACTTAAAGTCGTGGTTCTCAAACTTTTTGATGTCAGGGTTCTTTTAAAATCCTACTAATAATTGTAGGTGCATTATATGCAAATTTCTGAGAGATTTTTTATATTTGTTAAATCAAATATTACTGGAAAAGATAATATGATAAGATGCGTTTCATTTTATTATTTTTTTTTTTTTAAGTTTATTTATTTTTATGAGAAACATGGTTTGTTTTGTCGCTGTATGGTCATTCTGAGCACATTTAAGGCTGATTTGACCGGGACCCGCTGTTTAACGTGGATTCCGAATCACTGACACAAACTCATGCCACCGCCAGAATTCGGACCTGAAGCCGGTGGTACCAAAGGCCAGAGCGCTAGCCAACTGACCCTCAGCCCGCTGTGGGAAACATCAGTCTGAATAGTCCTAGTGATTTCTTCAATATTTGGGCATGTATTTGAAAGGCAAACCCTCATTTTTTTTTTTTTTCTCAAATCTTCAATACTTTGAATATTTACTCTCTTTTTTCACTCCATTGTGGTGAGGGTAGAAAATCTTAATTCGCATAAATATGATAGCATTGTAGCAAAATTTTCAAAGCTCATCAACTCCACAATTTACAGACGGCGGAGTCTCATAAGCTGCAAGGGAAATTTTTTAGAAGGACAGTACCTTCCGTATGGACTTTTGGCGGGAACTGCCCATCAGTTGCATATCGTATGGGTGAAAACCCGGAAAATTCCCATTTGGTAGTCCGAATAACGAGGCAAGATGCTGAACATCCCAAACGCCCTCGAGTCTCCTCGTTTCTTGAAACAGTGTCTGCAACAAAGCCACCAGCGGCGCACGTTGCCATTGAGCCACGAGTGGGGCCCGATAAACAATAGCAATATAAAATCACTGAAGAACAAAGCCTTACTTAAGTTATTGGTATGCTACCATGACTTTGCATGAGTGAAAACCCAGAAAATTCCCTTAGATAGTCTGAATTTTGATATGAGTTATTTACTATATAATAATCGTTACTGAATCTTCTCGTTTTTAAAAGCAGTGACTATAGCAGTTGTGTACAATGCACTAAATTCTCAGTCTGTCTGCATACTAGAAACTCATTATAATTTATCACTTGATCAAGAAAGGGACGTAGTAATTTTTTTATTTTTTATTTGAAATATTTCTTGACACCCAGGAAAATGAAGATTTTATTTTTGTCCTCCTGCTTGATATGACATAATTATAGCTTTTGAAAATGACAGCCGGTCAAGGTTAGGAAGAAAAAACATAAGTAACTTGCTATTATCTTAGGTGAGGGAACTCGGATTTATGATAATACGTTGAATACCTTTCTCTGTTAATTGCGTCTGAATTCTGACGCTTATGTCGTTTTCCCAACATAAATATTGCTTGGAAGTCGTTATATTTATAAGATCTCAGTTTTGTCTGCCAGCAAATTCTTACTTATAATTTCATAATTCTGATTGAACATTACAGAATTTACAAAATACGCTTATTATTATTGATAATGTATAATGGGAACTATTAACGTTTACGTTAAAGTTAGCGTTAGCTTCGATATACCAAAGTACCAAGTTTCCGAAAGGAAATCATCACGATTGGCGCAACAGCCCCATTGTAGGCCAAGGCCGTCCGCCAACCGGCAGACGACCGGCTAAATTGACCGGGAACTACACTTTAATGTGGATTCCAAACCATTCGCAAACATCCATGCCACCGCCAGGATTCGAACTTAAAACCTGTGGTACCAAAGGCCAGAGCGCTAGCAATTGGCCATCAGACTGCCAAAATGCACTGATAGAAACTTTGGAATAATTCACGCTGTAACTTTATCGAAACAAAATATAAACATTTATTTTTGACTAAAGTATTTTTTTTCTAGCAGTAACCGAGGTGCTTAATATTAAAAAAACACCAAATAATTGTTCACAGTATACCAAAAAAACTCAACTTTTTTCTGCTTCATTAGCACAACAGCGCTATGGTGGTCCAAGGCCGTCTGCCTACTGGCAGATTTCGAGATAAGAGATGTTTTCTTTTTACTGGGTAGTGTTGTCAGTCCTACGCGTAACGCTCTACAGTCAAATGAGACCGGGGAACCACCACAAACATACATGGCACCACCACGACTGGAACCCGAAACTTGTGGCACCGAACGCCAGTCTGCTAGTCACTCGACCATCAGGTCCCGAGTCTGAATCAAAAAGGCTAATTGAATTGAAGTGCATATTAAAAGCAGAATGTTGAAATGATTCGAATTCGAAATTATTCGAATCCGATGATATTGTAGAATTGTATACGAATCTTTAAGAAATTATAAATCAGTGAAATGATTCGAATTCGAAATTATTCGAATCCGATGATATTGTAGAATTGTATACGAATCTTTAAGAAATTATAAATCAGTGAAATGATTCGAATTCGAAATTATTCGAATCCGAATACATTAATTTTCAAACTATTGAAATGATTCGTGTACGTTAATTTTTAAATCATTGAATTGAATGAGTCCTGTGATTTCAAACCATTGCAATGATTCGTGTATGTTACTTTTTAAATCATTGAAATGATTGAGTCTTGTGATTTCAAATCAATAAATTTATTTGATTTCAAATCAATGTAATGATTCGTGTCCGATGATTTTAAATCATTGAAATGATTCAAGACCGATGGTTTATGAATAAAATTATTTGATTTCAAATCATTGCAATATTTCGAGTCTGATTATTTTAAATCATAATGATTCAAGTTCGATGATTTTAAATCATTGAAATGATTCGTGTCGGATGATTTCGAATCGCTCACATAATCCGAATCCCCCGCCTTTAATAAATGAGCGACCTAAAAGAATCCCGGTAAACACTTTCAGGGTCAAAATTCTTTACGGAGGCAAAGAAAAATCTCAAGGTTTTGACGTGTTTTCTTCAATTTTTTTTACTTTTCTTATTCCAGGTTAGCAGCTTTTTGGCTCGAAGCCCGACGCAATGTGTTAACTTTGTAACATACGGAAGGCAACCCCCTGACAAGAAGTAACACTTTAGTTACTGCTTGTTGTAAGTATTATGCAATTTATGAGCGTGTATTTTATCTCCCAGTGACCTTGCTTTATTTTCTGGCGGAGGAAGGACTGGTAAAGCACGCATGAAAAAAAAAAAAAAAAAAAACTTCGAATTCTGCTACATCTTTCTCTTAGCAAATGCGCGTTAGGGCAGTTTTCCCGGCTATTTTTGATTGTTTATTTTTAAGAATTTTTTTTGTTTTATTTTCTTCTAATTTAGTTCGGCCATGGCCTGGTCTATTAAAGACGTCTGTCTAGTCGCAACATTGAGTCACGGATATTCTGGAAAAAGTAGAAGGGTTTAACGGGTAAGTAACCACCGGTTACTAAAATCGCATGACGTAAATCGCTACTGATAAACGGAAACTACATTATTAGAACTGTATTCCCTACTGTTGGCTGGTGGCCAAGTGGCCTTTTATATCCCAGGCTTCAGGTTCGAATCCTGGCGGTGGCATGGATGTTTGTGAGTGCTTCGTAATCCACTTTAAAATGTAGGTCCTGGTCTGTTTAGCCCTCGTGCGCACAAGATGACCGTAGAGCGACAAACCAAACCACACCAAATCCGTGCTGTTGGGACCTGATGGCCGAGTGACTAGCTCTCGGTGCCACAGGTTTCGGGTTCCAGTCCCCGGCGGTGCCATGGATGTTTGTAGTGGTTCGGAATCCACTTTGAATCCTAACTGGCTGTTTAATATGACTGTTGTGAATAGGGCTGACAACCCTACTCCATAAAAGAAAACATCTCCTGTCTCAAAATTTGCTGGTACCAGACGGCCTTTGCTTGCCACGGCGATAGTGTTGCTCCAATGAAAAAGAAGATTAAGGTATTTAAATGTCAGTTTACACTTATTAGGTAACTCTGGAGCTCGGTGCCACAGTTTTCGGGTTCGAGGGCCAGCGGTGGTACGAATGTTTGCAGTGGTTCGGATTCCACTTTAAACAGTAGGTCCCGATCTAATATGGCTATAGAAGGATGGGTCTAGTACTGACAACCCTACCCTGCAAAATGAAAACATCTCCCGTCTAGAAATCTGGCAGTAGGCAGACGGTCTTGGTCCACACTGGGCTGTTGCACCACTGATGATGATGATT
Organism: Caerostris darwini; assembly: GCA_021605075.1. Taxonomy (NCBI): domain Eukaryota; kingdom Metazoa; phylum Arthropoda; class Arachnida; order Araneae; family Araneidae; genus Caerostris; species Caerostris darwini. The sequence continues at coordinate 150,439 of BPLQ01007670.1, read as the reverse complement.
ATAAGGATTCCGTACTGTGATCATATGTCCCGTTTTTAGGTAGCTTATCCCTTTATTTGCTTATAATGGAATAAGCTTATCCTTTATTGGTGTCCCGGTTTGAGGGCAACAACATGTCAAATTTTCATAAAGAGCAACCCACTGTAAAATTTAAAAAATAGTAGGGGAGGAGAGTGCTAAGAATAATATTAAAAAAAATCCGGTATGTGCATAAGCTTCACACATATATAAGTCAGTCAGATACATGCAAGCTCTTTTTCTCCAGACTACAATGGTGGACAATTGGCTAACCCTCTGGCCTTTGGTACCACAGGCTTCAGGTTCGAATCTTGGCAGTGGAATAGATGTTGTGAGTGGTTCGGAATCCACATTAAACTGTAGGTCCCGGTCTAATTACCCCAAAGTGTGCATAAAATGACTACAGAGTTTACGACCAAAACCAAACTACAAGTGGCTGCAGTTATGTTAACAGCTAGCATACAAGAAGTTTGGGGTTCTAATCCACTAGTGGCATACTTGCAGTCACTGCTTTAAAAAAAGAGTGGATTCGATGGCGGTTGTGGCAATATGAGTAAAGCATCCCCCTCCATAACCAAGTTGTCTGGTGGAAGTTTTCTGGGTTTACTCCCACTCGACACAAGCACGTACAATTACTCCTAAAAGCCCTCTGCTATCTTCACTTCTACAATTGGCTAGCTCTCTGGCCGTTGGTACCGCTGCCTTCAGGTTTGAATGCTGGCGCTGGCATGGATGTTTATTAGTGTTTCGAAGTCCACGTTAAACTGTAGGTCCCGGTCTAATTAGCCTAAAGTGTGCACAAAATGACCTTAGAGCGACAAACCAAACCAATCTTCTCTTTTCCCCATGTCAGTGGGCTGTTCTTGGTATACGTGAGATTCACCGATGTTCCACCTTCATCTTTCTAACTTGGGAAGGGGGGTACTAGGGCTGAGACGTGGAAAAAAATATTGTTAACAAAGAATACTACAACCACTGAGTTCTATAAAATAGGCGAATATTTGTTACGTTTCTTTTTTTTTAATCATAAGAAGTATTTGAATTGAATACTTCAGCGAATAAAAAGAAATTCATTGGATGTATTGATTAAAAAAAGGATTTATTCATTTTAACCAACGTACTGAAGTATTATCATGAGTATTCATGTATTTCCAGTTAAATTACTTCTTCTTTATGAGCGCAACAGTCCCGTTGTGGCCAAGACCATCTGCCTACTGGTAGATTTCGTGACAGAAGATTTTTTCTTTTTACAGGGTAGGATTATCAAATGTACGCCCAACGGTCTATAGTCCTAATAGACAGGTACATTTGTGAATTCGGAGATGTTATAAATTGCACGAGTTTGCATATAATCAGAATTTAATGCTGTGTCCACTAATATATAGAAGAACAAACACATACACAGAGAAAGAAAAAAAATGACCGCAATTATTATTATCTAATGTATCATCAAATATGATCTGGCATTGGTTCAGCGAAAATTCAGCGTTTAATTTAGTAGACTTTAAAAATAAGAATTAAAAAAAAAAATGGCGCTGAAAATTCCAAAGAAATGCAGAGAAAATATGCTCAGTATATAAACTTAAATTGTATTATTGGTAACAATACAAAGATTAATATTATTATTAACTAACCGAAACCTGGCTTCTTATTCATTGGCGCAACAACCCCATGCTGGGCCAAGGCCGTCTGCCTACTGGCACATTTCGAGACAAGAGAAGTTTTCTTTTTACGGGGTAAGGTTGTCAACCGTACGCCCAACGCTCTACAGTTATATTAGACAGAAATCTATGATTTAAAGTGGATCCCGAACCACTACAAACAGCCATGTCACCCGAAGGGACTCGAACCCGCCTGTGGGGGAAAAAATTTACTGATGGGAACTGGAAATGTTTCAATCGTAAATCGATTAGTTAAAATGTTCAAATACTTTTATACCAATAATTTGAATTTAATAATTATTCAACACATTTTATGTCTGACATAAATTTATGCTGTCTTATAAAAGCATCTTTTCTCTTATGAATCAGTTGTAAACGAGAAATAAAAAAAAAAACAGAGTTGAAGGTCGTAGTTAATTGTTACATTGTTAAACCAAAGTAAATTTTAAGCAATCCTGCCAAAAATTCCATTCTTATTTGAAATCAACATCAAAGATATTTAATCAAATTGATTCCTCAAATAAAAAAAAAAAATTTTTAAACATAGTTTGAATTTCGTAAAATTGCAATATTAATTAATAACAATTTTTTTTTAATTGTTGCCTTTGGTTATTGTAAAAAAATTGATCCATTAATCGAAGGTTTTTATTTTTTATTAATTTATTGTTGTTCTAATGCAGCTGGCAATACAGAAACAGTTAATATTTATGCCATAGGCAAGGACTGCCCCTTTGTGACTTATTTAGCACTACCCAGGGGGCACGCGTAGCTTGAAGATATACTACGGACGCGAGTAACACTAGCCCCGCCACGCTCTACCGTCATATTAGATCAGGACTCGAACCCGAAACCTGTGGTACCGATCGCCAGAGAGCTAGTCACTCTTTCATCAGGCACCTACTTGTTCAAAATTGTATTTTGTGAAGGAAAAAAAAAATTAACAACAATAATAACAATAAAAGAAGTAAAATTCATTATTTATTCTTCCAATTTCTTATTTATTACGATTTTAGATATTATTAAATACAATTTTAGATATTATTCTATGTGAGAATTTATTGATTATTAATTATAAATTTCGTGAGATAAAAATATACTTAATTAAAAAATAATATTAATTTTTTTTTATGTAATTAAAATAAAGTGAAAAATTATGATTTTTTTTTTTTTAAAATCAATCAATCAAGATTAAGTTGATCATTTTGGCAAAATAAATTTAAATCGTACAATAGTAAAATTATTTCCATTCTTATATTGATCCTATAATAAATATATATTTGTTTAAAAAAATAAATGTATTTCGTTATAAAAATAGAAATGTAAAATATGTAAAGACTTTCGCATTTCATTGCCCGGGAATTCAGTCTCGTCGAAATGACCCTGAACGCATGGAACGAATCATTCATTAAAAAAATAAATTCGTACCAGTAACTCACTGAAACCGGAAATACTCGATTTGATAACTACAAGCATGTGGAATTTGGAGCATGATACGCAATGCATACGTATGTAAAAATCATCTCTGATACGAATCTCTCAGTACAGATCTTTAATCCGTGAACTCGAATGATACTAGCGCTTAAAACGAATCGAATTGCCCAAAAGGCGTGTTTTTTTACAACTATGTAGTACTACTACTCTGTGATACAACTCGATCGAACGCGATGAATCAGTTTCTCCTCCTTTTACCGCCACATCGCAACGTGGTGCAATTTCCCTTCTGCGCATGTGCGTAGTACTAAAAAGAACCGATTTTCCCTGCGTAGTATATTTGACACGAAGCATTCGGTACAAATCTTTGGTGACATAAATCAAATCTTGGATAATTTCTATCAAAGATTTGATTTACGTCCCAAGATTTTCGGCCATTCGAATAGTTGACACGATTCGAATCGCCATTTTCCACCTCTTTTTAGTCTACCATCAAAATGCCGGGTGAATCAGTTTCGCTTTCTTAGGCGCCACGCTGCACAGTGACGCAATTGGTTTTGGCGCATGCGCGTTGACCGAATAGTTCCATGCTCCAAGCAGATGGCTTCGAAATGGAACAAATTTTATCTAAAATGTATTCGAATCGCATTATTTCTATGAATTGGATGTTCTTTTCTGGTTTTTAATGATTCGAAACGTTCATTTTTACTTATATCAGATTCGAAATCAAAATGCCGGGTGAATCAGTTTTGCTTTCTTCGGCGCCACGCTGCACAGTGACGCAATTGGAGTTCGCGCATGCGCATCGAGCGAATAGTTCCATGCTCTCAGCATATGTCCTTAAAATGGAACAAATTTTAATTAAAATGTATTCGAATCGCATTATTTCGATTAATTGGATGCTCTTTTTTGCTTTTTGATGATTTGAATCGTCGATTTTTACTTCTATCAGATTGTAAATCAAAATGCCGGTCGAATCGGTTTCGCTTTCTAAGCCGGCGCCCGCCACGCTGCACTGTGACGCAATAGCCTCCTCTTTGCGCATGCGCACTGCACAGAGAAATGCGGGGAACGTTTCCGGCTAAGAGAAAGGCGTCGTTTTTCCAGCAACGAAACCAGCTTTCCTTAAGATAACAAATACCGCGAAAGGGCAAAGCTACCACGTTGCCAGGAGCTATTGAAGGAAATAACGCCGGCAGAACTATAAGTTTGTCAAGGACACTCGCCGAACGTTCCAAGTATACTGAACCGAAAACGAGTTCTGCATTCAGATTTTTGTGCTTTTAAGCGATTGCGTCTGCTCGTAGTAAAATGGTTTCGAAGTTCTCTACGGGACTTCTTTTTGCGTATTTTAATTTAACGTTTCAGAAATTTTTGCTCAAATTCGGTTTTATTTTTTAACTTTTATTTAATCGAATCGTTAATTTTATCTCCCATTTTATAACTAAAATACTGAATTTACGAGTTCTTAGGGATTTCGTCTGCTCGTAGTAAAATGGTTTCCAAGTTCTCTACGGGACTTCTTTCTCAGTATTTTAAATTTAACTTTTTGTAAACTTTCGTTCAAATTTGATGGGAAGCAATTTTTTAACTTTTATTTAATAGAATCGTTAATTTTATAATTTTTAAATTATATAACGATTTTAATTTTATCTAACAAAAAGTATACATTTTTGGAATAAAGCAAAATCTAACTACAGATACCTTTATTTTAATAATAAAGGGGTTATATATATATCGTACTAAAATGGTTTCCAAGTTCTCTACGGGACTTCTTTTACGTATTTTAATTTAAACGTTTCAGAAATTTTTGTTCAAATTCGATTTTATTTTTTACCTTTTATTTAATCGAATCGTTAATTTTATAATTTTTAATTTTTTTAAAAAATTTTATAACGATTTTTATTATATCCAACAAAAAGTATACATTTTTGGAATAAAGACAAATCTAACTATAGATACATCTATTTTAATAATAAAGGTATTATGTATTGAACAAAGTTTTCCAAGATATTTTTAATGAATTTTTATGTACAACGAAATTATAGCAGTCAGTGTTATATCGTAAATTTAAATATTTCCCGCGCAATTTTCTTCTTTTTTTTTTTGTGAGGAGGGCGAGAGAAACAATCTCATTATCTAAATCAGGGGTGGCCAACCCAAATGATGTTGCAGTCCACTTTGGAAATGCATCCTAACTCCGCGGGCTGCATATAGTAAAATTAATAATAGTAATAATTATATATCATAGCCGCATTAGTAAAATTATATATCCCCATATTAAATTTAGACCCACTATAGACATTTCTTTGGAGAGAAAAATTGTAACATAATGAGTTACATTTATTATGCCCACTATTATTCTTATATGTAATCATAGGTAATAATGATACTAAACGTACATTGTAAAGAAATACATAACACTAAAAATTAAAAAAAAAAAAAAAAAAAAAAAAAAAAAATCATTACAAAAAAATATTTATTTTACTAGTGGGATATTTGTTTCTGCACTCTTTCACTTAGCTTTGCAAATCGATCTCAATTTGGATACTTGAACATCGTAATTGATGTTACAGATGTTGTTAACTCTAAATTACTGAATCGGCTTTCAAAATCAACTGTAGATTTTTCTTATTTCTTTTGCATATTTTATGCAATTTCGAATATATGGATGCACACATAATGTATTTTTTTAACACATTGGTTTTCACTACTTTGACCATTATAAAATAAATATATTTTGCAAAAGTGTAATAAATCTCATGGGCCGGAAAAATATTCAAGGCGGGCCGCCCCTGATCTAGATAAAGTTGCATAAAAACCGCAGATTCAAACCTTTTGTCTCCATAAATGTTCTGTGATATTATATAAGCTTATCTGCTTTCTCCAATAATATAAAATTTTATAAATTATATTCTTTATATTGTCTCATTCGTTGCTCTAGCTGACTAGACAGAGATTAAATTCTAGCTGATGCCATCAATGCTTTGAAAAGCAATAAACTTTGTAGACATTTGTGGCAAAATGTCCGGTACAGACAGGATTGCCTGATTCTCATTTTTTTTTTTTTTTTTTTTCCGCCTTTAAATACAATAAGCAGAAATAAAATGGTTATTAGTTACATCTGATTCCTACTTTCTACATAATTTCATTAGCCATGGTCTGAAAAGCCTAAATAAAAAAGGCGCGAAAATTCTTTTGATACAAGTAAATTAGTAGCTCACCCCCTTTCTTTTGGCAACTCTTTCTTTACTGGATTCTTACGCGTATAAAAATGTGTAGTTATTTTCTAGCTTTTACGATAATCTTTTCTTTTAATTCTATAATAATTTACTTTTATTTTTTTCGCGGGAAAAAACAAAATCGTATCTCGAGGATATGATAGAGGGATAAAAAAAATTATTTTAAGAGTTATTTAGGTAAAATATATAAAGACAAAAAATTAAATATGAATATATTTTTAATTAATTTTTTTCTTATAGTACTTACTGTCAGGAAAAAAAAAATCATCTCGTATCTCAAGGTCAAAATGAAGCGAAAAAAAATATCACACCTGCAAAAATTTTTGTTGTATTTAACGGTAACAAACAATATAATTAAGTATATAAATATCTACAAAGATTATTCTATTTAACCGCTATAAGCTGAGATTCGACTATAAATCTATATTTATTCTTTGTGTAAAATATTAAATTTTTTGGCAAGTCAATTAAAGAAAATTACAAGAAAACATTACATTGCAAGAAAATTACAAAATCAAGATTGGAGAAGAAAAAAAAAGTTATTCTAAATAAGATATATCTAATAATAATATATTTAGATAAAATTGAAATAAAGACAAAAATTGAATAATGAATATATTTTTAATTAATTTTTTTCTTATAGTATTATCTGAAAAAAAAACCCCAAATCTTGTCGTATCTCAAGGTCAAATTGAAGCAAAAAGAAAATCGTGTTATATTTAATGATAACAATATACGAATACGTACATATCTATATCGAGTATATATCACAATACAATATATATATCGAATACGTACATATCTAAATAAAAAATTATTTTCGTATCTCAGTTTATAGCGGATTAAATAGAGTAATCGTTCATTACTCTATTTAACTTGCTATAAACTGAGATATGACAATAATTTTATATTTATTTTATGCGTAAAATATTACATTTTTTCACAAGTCATTATTGCTAGAAAATTGGAAAATCAAAAACAAAATCTTATCTCGAGGATATGTTTGTAGAAGGAACAAAATTATATTAAAAACATTTAGATAATATATATAAAGACAAAAATTAAAATATGAATATACATTTAATTAATTTTTTCTTATAGTACTATCTGAAAAAAAAACCCCGCATATCATGCTACATCTCACGATCAAAATGAAGTAAAAATAATAATAATATATCTGCAAAAAAAGAGAAAATTCGTATCATATTTAATGATAAAAAATATATAAATGAATTTGTATATCTAGAACGATTACTATATTTAACTCACTATTAATCGAGATACGACGTATATTTCTATTTTTATTATACGAGCGTCAAATAAACCCAAATTATATCGTATCAAAAAATTACACCTGCAAAAATTTGCATGGTACTTAACAATAACAAAGAATTCAATTAAATATGTACATATCTAGAGCGATTACTCTATTTAACCCGCTATTAATAGAGATGCGACGTATATTTCTATTTTTATTCTGAAAAAAATATTGTAAGAAATAAAATTCTTATTATATTTAATCTAGAACGATTACTCAATTTACTCGCTATAAATCGAGGTACGACAATATTTCTATTTTTATACTACGAACGTCAAATGATATCATATCTCAAGGTTAAAATGAAATTAAAAAAAATACATCTGCAAAAATTCGCATTGCACTTGACGATAACAAAGAACATAATTAAATATTATGTAAATATCTAGAACGATTACTCTATTTAACCCGCTATAAATCTAGATACGACTATAATTCTATATTTATTCTGTGTGTAAAACATTAAATTTTTTCACAAATCATTATTGCTAGAAAAATGGAAAATCAAAAGCAAAATCGAGGATATGTTTGCAAAAGAAATATATGTATAAATATTAAAAATATTATTTAGATATTATATATAATAGCAAAAATTGAAATATGAATGTTTTTAATTAATTTTTTTTCTTATAGTCTATCCAAAAAAAACTGTCGTATCGTATCTCAAGGTCAAAATGAAGCAATAATAATAATAATAATAATAATAATAAAAATACATCTGCAACAATAAAAATAAATAAATAATTCGTATTATATTTAATGATAACAAAGAATATAATCGAATACGTACATATCTAGAGCGATTACTTTATTTAACGTATTATAAAAGAGATACGACAATATTTCTATTTTTATTCTACGAACGTGAAATCTTATCGTATCTCAAGGTTAAAATAAAGTACCAAAAATAATTATAATTATATTAATTACAAAAATTACGTCTGCAAAAATTCGTATTGTACTTGACGATAACAAAGAATGCAATTAAATATGTACATATCTGGAACGATTACTCTATTTAACCCGCTATAAATCGAGATACGTCACATATTTCTATTTTTATTCTGTGTGTATAACATTAAATTTTTTCACAAGACATTATTGCTTGAAAAAAAAATTATATTAAAAACATTATTTAGATAATATATATAAAGTTAAAAATTGAAATAGGAATATATTTTTAATTAATATTTTTCTTATAGTGCTATTTGAAAAAGACCCAAAATCTTATATCTCAAGGTCAAAATGAAGCACAAATAATAATAATAATAATAATAAATATACATTTGCAAAAAAAGAAAAAAAAATCGTATCATATTTAATGATAAAGATTATATAAATGAATTTGTACATCTAGAACGATTATTGTATTTAACTCCCTATAAAAATCGAGATACGCCGCATATTTCTATTTTTATTATACGAGCATCAATAATCAATTAAATCAACCCAAATCATATCGTATCTCAAGGTTAAAATGAAGTTAAAAAAAAATTCGCATTGTACTTGACAAAGAATGTAATAAAATATGTACAAACAATGTAATAACAAACATAACGATACAACGAACGTAATTAAATGTGTACATATCTAGAGCGATTACTCTATTTAACCCGCTATAAAAATCGAGATACGCCGCATATTTCTATTTTTATTCAGCTGCGAGCGCGCTCCCGCCACAAACCATTACGGGGAGGAGAGATCTGGAAAAACCCGAAATCGGACATACCGGCGCCTAATGCAGCGAAAACGAAATCGAAACTGCGCACATACAGCCTCAACACCGGCGGTTATAAAAAGGAAGAACCAGAAATGGGAAGGAAGGTAACCAGAACCCGGGGAGAGAGGGGTGGAGTTCGAAGAAAAAAAAGAAAGAACGAAGTCGGAAAAAAAATAAATAAAAAAATAATAAATCCGAAGCCTTCCAAGAATCGTCTGCTTGCCTGACAAACAGAAAAGCGCAAACGATTTTCGCAGGGCCCAAAAAACAGCGCGTCGATAATGATCAAGGATTGTTATATGTATGCAAAGGGTGGAGAAAAAATAGGGAGGGGGGGGTGTAGCTAAAGGAGTGGCGGCCTCTTTTGGTGAGTAGCTGCATTGTCTTTGGGGCGCAGAGGGTGGGGGAGACCCATTTCCCGGCGCGAAAGTGGGCCGTTGACCCAGGTACAGACAGACTATAGTCGTAGTGCTGGCAGACGTTGCGTCTAGCACTGCTTTTTTCCCTCTACTCACTCACTCACTGCAGGCAATAGCGGAAGAAGTTGGATTTCGAGCGGGTTTCTTTTTCTCTCTGCATTTCTTCGGGAGAGTAATTAACCGGGCAGTATTTAAGAGAGGGAGTTACGTCTAAATAAACAGGCGTGTAAAAAATGGGAAGCTTCTGGGATGACATAATGTGGAAGATATCGGGATGGGCACTTTGCCAAGTAGCGCGTAGCGTGTAAACTCTGTTGGCGGGGGAATTTGATCTTTGGTATCGATTTCATGGTCACTTTCGTACCTCCTCGGTCCACTGCGACTTAGGCATTCTCTTCTTAATTTATGGGCCCCGATTTTTTTGTTTTGCATTTATTTTAATTTTATTTGAATAAATTTTTAAAATCTTAAGTATAATTTAATGGAAGAAATAAGTATTTTTGTTAATGTAAATTTTATTCTAATTTTTTTTTTTTTTTGCTTACAGTTAAAAGTTCAAATGTATATTTTTATTAAACATATAGGTTTTAATTAAAAATTATAGGTATGAATTAAATTAAACGATTAATTTTCTTTCTTTTTTACTTTGTTCATTCTCAGTTAAAGGATATTTTAATATGTTTGATATTTAAGTGATATATTTTACTAAAAATCACAGGTGCAAATTAAATGAAATGGTTAATTTAATTTTTTTTCCTTTGTTCATTTTCAATTAAAGGATATACTTTATATATATTAAGGGATATATTTCACAAAAAATTAATGTAAAATAATTAAATGAAATGGTTAATTTAAATTTTTTTTCCTTTGTTCATTTTCAATTAAAGGATACAATATACTTCAATTAAGGATTAATATACATTATATTTAATATACTTCATATTTAAAGGATATATTTTACAAAAAAAAAAAAATTGGAAAATTAAACGCAACGATGTTTTGTATTTATTCTGTTGATAAATTAAAAAAATCTCAAGTGTAAGTTGATGGAAGGAACAATGATTTTTGTTAATGTAAATGTTATTCATTATTATTAATTTATTTAAAAATTATATTTTTATTTTTCAGTTAAAAGTCATATTTTACAATTAATGTATATAATGTTAAATGGATATATTTTATTAAAAATTATGGGTGGTTAATTTTCTTTATTTTTCTCAGTTAAAAAATATTTTGATACACTTGATATTTAAGTGAAATATTTTACTAAAACACAGGTGCAATTTAAATGAAACGATTAATTTTATTATTTTGTTTTCTTTGTTCATTTTCAATTAAACGATATATTTTTAAAAATTTGCAAATTAAACGAAACGATTAATTTTATTCTTTTTTTCTTTGTTCATTTTCAATTAAATGATATATTTTTAAAAATTTGCTAATTAAACGAAGCGATTAATTTTATTCTTTTTCTTTCTTTGTTCATTTTAAATTAAATGATATATTTTAAAAAATTTTCTAATTAAACGAAACGATTAATTTTATTCCTTTGTTTTAATAACTTCATTTTCAATTGAACGATATATTTTTAAAAATTTGCAAATTAAACGAAACGATTATTATTATTATTATTATTATTATTTTTATTTTTTTTGTTCATTTTCAATTAAACGATATACTTTATACTTGATATTTAAACGATATATTTTTTAGAATTTGCAATTTTTTTTTTTTTTTTTTTTTTTTTTTTTTAAGGATATTAAAAGCAATTAATTCACTCTGTTACAGGGGAAGAAAAAGAGAAAGAAAAGAAAAAAAGCAACCCTGAAATTTAAAGGTTTTTTTGGGGTCTTTAATTTTAACCACCAAACAATATTTTACTTATTTATTTTGTATATCTATATACCCTTAAGCAAATGATTCTCAGTGGGTGCGTCCTGTGGTATTCTAGAGAAATATGTGCCCAGATATAAAAATAAATATAATAATAATTTTTTTTTTTTTGCCGGTTTTCTTCTTCAAAGACAACTTTTATTACAAACAACTAACCGTTGGTACCACAGGCTTCAGGTTCTTATCCCATGGATGTTTGTGAGTGGTTCGGAATCCACGTTAAACTGTAAACCCCGGTCTAATTAGCTTAAAATGTGCACAAAGTGACAGTAGAGTGGCAAAACAATTACAAACAACTAACCTTTCTAGTTGCATTTTTTCTTCTTTTTTCACATAAAAAGTCGCTAAACAGCAATAAAGCGCCGAGCAATAACGCAACAGCAATAAGTTTCCAAGATATTAAAAGTTGTAACTTCCTTGATTGGCTACTAAGAGCGCTAGCTTCTATTGAATATTAAAAAAATTTCCATTGCAGTCTTTGAGACTCCGTCGTTTGGAAGTAATAATTTGCAGCGTTGACTATCTGGATATAAAACTATGAGGCTATAATAGCAGATACTTATTTCTCTGAAATTTGTATATAGTGAAGACCTACAATTAATAATTTGTAGGTTTTCAAATGTGCCCCAAAAAAAATTCAAAAAGTTTGGGAACCACTGCCATAAGCAATGCAATGCTAACCGACGAAACCGTGGGTGAGAAAATCCGGTGTCAAACTGCGTTCATTCATAAGTAAAAGTCATTTTGCGGTTTTTGCTGTTTTATTTATCATTTTGACTGGAAATCTTATCATCCATAAAATAAATAAATAACTAAAAAAATGAAAACCGAAAGCGAATACATAAACAATTAGTTTGCGTCTAAACTCATATCGATAGGAATCTCTATAAGCGACAAAAATAGATATTTCTATATATTTTTATAAATAGGGAATATATAAATAAAACAGCAAGTTATGCTGTCAGCAATTTTATCTGCGCTTTGATCGACTTAATTTCATCGTTCTTTAAGGCATGACGCTTTAGAACTAAAGCATTTTGGTAGTATTTTAGGAATGACAGATACATATTTATAAAATTCATGTTCATAAAATTTACATAATTATGTACAAAAATATCCAGTAGTAAGGAGCAAGGAATCGGGCCTTTTTTTAAGTCTGATTGATATAGCGATTTTAATACCTCTTTTATAAAAATAAGTTTTATTTTTTCAAAATTTAGAGAATTAGTCATAAAATTTAACGGTAAGGATGGAATTAAAGTGTATCCTTCAATAATACAATCAATAGCAAGGTCAGTTATTATTAAGGTATGAAACATTTCGCATCACCGATGGTTATAAAAAGCTCTCTTGGCTTGATTTGTCGCTCTACTATCATTTTCTGTACACTTTAGGCTCATTAGACCGAGACCTACAGTTTAACGTGGATTCCGAACTACTCACAAACATATATGCCACCGCCAGGATTCGAACCTGAACCCTGTGGAACCAAAGACCGGAGCGCTAGCCAATTGGCCATCAGGTCATTATGGGGTGGGAGGGGATTGCAGATCGAAAAGAATTTCAACTCCTTTATCGAATTTTTTTTGTTTTTCCCGAAGCCCAAATAATGGAAATCATTGATCTAACTAATTGAATAATCAGAAAATATTATATTTTTTTCTTTCTAATGCAGCTGGCAAACACAGACATGGACGTCTTGGATGCCTTAAAGCAAGTGCTGCACAGACGTACTCACTTTACATTACCCAGGGGGCGCGTGTCACTTGAAGATAAGCTACGGACGCGGAGTAACAATGCTCCCGCAACGCTCTGCGATTTTATTAGATCAGGACCTACTGCTTAAAGAGGTTGTTTGTAGTGCTTCCGAACCACTACAAACAACCATGGCAGCGCCGGGACTCGAATTCGAAACCTGTGGTGCCGAGCGCCAGAGCGCTAGCCACTCGGCCATTCAGGTCCAGAAAATATATATATATATATCTCCATTCTCCACGTTTTAAACTTTCTGATTTTAAATGGAACAATTCAACAATATGTAATCTTTATTTTTGCTAGAGAGATGAAATTTTTGAATAGTACATCATTAAGGCGAAAAGTTTCATCTATCGTTTATTGGTTTGGTTTGACGGTCAGTTTGAGCACACATTAATTAGGCTGGGACCTACAGTTTAACGTGGATTCCAAACAACTCTCAAAAATCCATGCCACCGCCAGGATTCTAACCTGAAACCTGTGGTACCGAAAGCCAGAGAGCTTGCCAATTGGCCATTAGGCTGCAAAGCCATCTTGGATCAACAACGAAAGATCTAATATATATTATTAAGAACAAAAAAGATTTAATGTATTACAAATGGAGCATCTTTGTGCTCAAAATGTACAATTTTTATTTGTCTTAAGGCTTCTTAACTACAGGTTTCGGGTACGAGTCCTGGCGGTGGTATGGATTTTTGAGAGTTGTTGTAGATGCTTGTATTGGTTCGGAATCCACCCTAAACCGTAAGTTCCAGTCTAATATGACTGTTGGGTATAGGCCTGACAATTCTATCCCATATAAAATGCAACATGGGCCTGAATGGCCAAGTGCCTAGTGCTCTGGCGCTCGGTACTTCAGGTTTCGGGTTCGAGACCCGGTGGAACCATGGATTTTTATAGTGGTTCGGAATCCACTTTAAACCGTAGGTCCCGGTATAACATGATTCGTAGGGTATTGCAGGGGTATTGTTGCTCCGCGTCCTTAGCTTATCTTCAAGCTACGCGCATCTCCTTGGTAGTGCTAAGTGAGTAACGTCAGTGCAGCGCTTGCCTTAAGGCATCCAAGACAACTGTCTAAGTGCTGCCAGCTTAGAAAAAAAAAGCAACACTCTGCCAGTAAGCAGACGGCCTTGACCTACCATGGGGCTGATGCGCCAATGATAATGGTGATTCTATAATACTTTAGTACCTGTTAATTTAGTACTGTAATTTTTATAAATATAATTTTTTGTAAAAGCACAAATTTGTCTTTTAATTTAACGCAAACACTACACCTTTAAAATATTAAAAAATACATTGTTACTGTAAAGTTTTTTTACTGATACAAGAGTTCAACATACTCTAAATCATTAAATATATTCTACAAATTTTTTAAATCCTCTTTAAGAAAGCCCATTTGTAAAATATTCATGGCATAATTTAGTGGAGAAAGCCCATTTGTAAAATATTCATTTCCTATTTTAGCTGAACAATAGGTCCACTGATGTGATAATTTCTAAATTTTCTATTTTTCTACTTTCCAGTTTTTTACTACTATGATGAAGTAACATTAACCAGGTTTAACGTTATCCAGTGTTGTACCACCAGCTATAATTCGCTCAACTTTCCAGCCTATAGATTTATTTTACCAATCCGCAGTAGTGATGCAGAAGCTTCCTATTTCTACATTTACCATGTCTCGAACCAAGTTCAGAATGTCAACAATAAGGTAATTAAAATTTTGTCAATTTTTGAATTGGTTTATTTGTTTTATGATTTTAGAACTGAGCCCTCATCCAAAAGGTGGAAAGTTCTTCTGCTTGATTGCACAAGAAACCAACGGAAGGACTTTCCGCCTTATGGATTCATCGTACTCTATTTCCGGAACAGACACGGTTCAGCAGCACTAGTTTAGAACTAGAAATGACATCAATGAAAAGGCAGGTAAGTGAAAATAATGAGACGTATTCGAGGTTTTTTTTTTTTCCTCATTTAATTTCAGTTTAATTTAATCCATTGCGTCTTTATCATCATCATAACTGGCTCGACAGCCCGTTGTGGTCCTTCTTTAAAAGATCCAGCCAGGCTGTTCTCCTCTTGGCCGTGAACCTCCAGTTTTTGATCTTAATAACATTACAATTAGAGTCTAAACAGTCGACCCATCTCTTCCCCTTGGTCGCCGTCCAAAAGGGATTGCATTGAAAACCTTCAAAGCAGCTCTATCACTTTCCATTCTCATGAGATGACCGGCCCATCTCATTCTGTCCAGTTTAACAAATTTTAGAATGTCATATCTCTAAAAAGTTTGTAAAGTTCAAAATTATCTTCGCCAATTTCCATTGTCATGGATACCACCAAAAATAGTTCGTTGCACTTTTCTTTCAAAGATTGCCAACATTTTCCCTTCTCTTGCTGTTAGTGGCCATATTACGTCTTTACAGCAGCACCATTAGTTGCACATCAAGAAGATAATTAACTCGATTTCTTGCCATGTATGCTGTAGCAAACCATCTTCGACGGTAGAAATGATGTCATTAATCCTCTGTTTTATATCAGCCGTATCTCATACCTTGGTGTGATACCCTTAAATTAACCCTAGATACATTCATCAATGGGGAAATGCTATCACTCATCCTCTTTTTTATATCAGCCGTATCAACCCCCTTAAATTATCCCTGGATATATTCATCAAGGGTGGCAATGCTGTCATTAATGCTCTGTTTTATATCAGCCGTATCTCATACCTTGGTGTGATACCCTTAAATTAACCCTGGATACATTCATCAATGGTGGTAATGCTATTACTTGTCCTCTGTTTTATATCAATCGTATCTCATACTTTGGTGTGATACCTTTAAATTACATTTAGATACAATCATCAATGGTATAAATGATGTGACTAATCCTCTGGTTTAGATCAGTCGTATCTTGTACTTCGTTGTGATGCCTTTAAATTAACCCTGGATACTCTTATCGATGATAGAAATGATGTGACTAATCCTCTTAGATCAGTCGTATCTTGTACTTCGGTGCGATACCTTTAAATTAACCCTGGATACACTCATCGAAACCTGGATTAACCCTGGATACTCGCATAAATGGTGGTAATGTTATCAATAATGTTGTGTTTTCATCAGATATCATTCCTTTCTATGGGATTATGTCAAAAGATATCTTGTATCGTACAAGTTATCGAGCCATGGCTTATCTTATGCGGAGAATCACCAATGGCATTGTCACCACTGGCGATGGCATAGATAATCCTGAATATCTTATACACCAGATTTCACTCCCTTTTCTTTGGGGTTATCGTATATCGAACAAGGTATGGGACATGACTAATCTAAAGCAAAGGATCACTGATGACATTGCTACAACTGATGTCGGTATGCTATGGCGAACATGGCAAGAGTACCATCTTGATGTATTTCGTGCAACTAATGGTGTTCATATAGAGCTGTAAATGAGGAAAAATAAAATTTTTGAAGAAACCCTTAAATATATATGTCACTTTTTGTAATAATTTTCACCTGTCTGTCTTCGTAATAGATTTTTAAAATTGTAAAGAAACTTTATGGACACCCTATATATTATGAAAAACTAAGGTTGAACAGATTTAAACTAACCGAAGACAGAGGGAACTTCCTGCAATTTATCCCGCAACTTCCTAAATGAACTTCCTGCAATTTATCTATAAAACATTAATTTTCATATAAAAAAATAAACAATAATGTTTAGTGAAACACAAATGATATACTAATGATAGTAATTCCATAAATATTTTAGTATTGATTGATTTTTTTAAATATTCTTACCAGAAAATATATATTACCAAATTTATGTTAATCTAAATAAGTTTGTATATTCAAATGCTTTATCTAGCGAGAACCACGTGTGTTTTTTTTTTTAAATATTTTATTGACTCAAAGATGATGAGCGCAATTTTAAAATGGAACAAATTTTTTGGAGATCTCATAACTTTTGTAAAGAATTCTTGAAACAAGTATTTGCCGGTAGCTGACGCTTTCGTAATAACCATATTGACCTTTTTGTTTTAAGTCTTAAAAAATATGTACACAGAGGTAGTTTGTATACGATTGATATGCTGATTATGTACATTGATACACTGATTGATCTGCGTGTGGATTGGTCCTTAATATGATCCAAGTCCTTGAACTGATACCAATTCACTTTTCCGCCTTTTTTCTCTACTAGTTGGGTATCGTCAAATTTGACTTGAATCTGTCCAAAGATCTTTGCTTCTGCTTTTTTTTTTCATGATGTTTCGGAAAATGGATATTTGGTCATTCTAGTCGACGATGTTTGGATTTTGTTAGGGTGATAATTCTCTGCAAAGTTTTTGATATTCATCCATTTGTCAAAGATTTTGACACACTGGTGTCTCATCCACGAAAAAGGTCGTATACCAAACAAAATTGTTTTTGTCCACATAGGATATATATCAAGTTGAATTTATTCCAAAACGGACGTAAACGAAACAAAATTGTTGTCCAAACAGTACGTATATCAAATTGCATTTATTCCGAAAAGGACGTACCAAACAAAATTTTTCGTGTACAAACAGGATGCATATCAGGTTAGATTTATTATAATGTAGACATATATCAAACAACGCGTATATAAAGTCGGATTTATTCCAAAGCGGACGTATACCAAACAAAATTTTTGTCAGAAAGTATGTATGTCAAATCGTGTTTATTCCAAAGTGGACGTATAAGAAACAAAATTGCTCGTGTATAAATAGGACGTATATCAATTCGGATTTATTCTAAAATGGACGTATATCAAGTTAGTTTTATACCAAACCGGTCAACAAAAATATTGTTTGAACAGCACATAGATCAAATTGGATTTATTCCAAAGTGGATGTATACGAAATAAAATTGTTGTATGTCCAAACAGGACGCATATCAAGTTGGATTTATTCCAAAATGGACGTATATCAAGTTATATTTATTCCAACAAAATGTTTCGCGCTCAAACCGGACGTATATCAAATTGTATTTATTTCAACGTAGACGCATACCAAACTATTACTTTGTATATAAATAAATTAGATAGGAATACGACTAGCTAGTTCGCGCTATATTCTTCCTTATCTAAGTTCAATATAAAATGAAGAGACCTTTTCTCTTAGCTACCAATCAAGTAGAAAACATTGAAAATATTTTTATACTATTTAAATATTTTATTTTCCACATTTTAAACTTCCATCAAAATGTGAAAATCATTAAAAAATAATCTGTATGAACATATGACAAAGCAAACCAACTCTGCTTTGAACCATTGCTGTGTTCATAAGGTTCATATTTATGCAAAGGAACAATGGAAAGTAACATTGTAACTCTTTAGGAGAAGGTGAAAAAACTGCCGAGTACAATTATCACGAAACAAGGTGTGGTTCTTCGCTGCATCACGTTTGGCATGATGTCAAATATCTCGCAGCCAGACGTCCATGACTTAGTATTAGTATTTTATTTTTTCATAGTTCCTAAAATAATGAATGAAAAATAAAATATTTAGTTTCTGAATATGTTACATTAAAGTATTCGGGTGGAAAAAATTTAATCTGAGGTGTAATGCCTCGGATATTTTTAGTCTGGAAATCTCATTTAAATTTAGGTCACAATATTTAATAGTAATCGTTATGTCTAAGGACGACTAAGATCAGATTTGGATTTTTGTGAAATTGTTTTTCATATATTCTTTGTGTGTTATTTATTTAGATAACTTTAACAGAAGAAATTTATGTCATCTGTCTTATAATAAATAATATTAATATTAATTTTTTTTCAAAATTCGTATAGAATTCATTCAAAGCAGAGCCAGTATGATAGATTTTTAATGCAAATGATAATTTAATAATAAAAAAAAACATTTTTTTAAATAGTTTCTGTCCGAATTTTTTCTGAAATCAGTCCTTTGCGAATAAAAACAATTTCTTCAATAAAATTCAGATCAGTAATCTGCTTATAATTTTTTTTTCTAATGCAGCTGGAAATACTTAGACCGTGATCTTTTATGTCATAAGGGTTGCACGACGTTACTCATTTAGCACTACCCAGGGGGCGCGTGTAACTTGAAGATAAGCTACGGACGCTGAGTAACACTTCCCCCGCAACGCTCTAAGATCCTATTAGACCGAGATCTACGGTTTAAAGTGGATTCTGAAATACTAGAAACAACCATGGCACCACTGGGATTCTAACCCGAAACTTGCGGTACCAAGCGCCAGAGCGTTAGCCAGTAGGCCATTCAGGCTTCCAATCTGTTTATAATACATGATAAAAAAATTTAAGAGCTATATTTGGATCTATCACAGAGGTTTGGTTTGTCGCTCTACGGTCATCTTGTGCAGACTTTAGTCTAAACAGACCGGAACCTACAGTTTAAAGTGGATTCCGAACCACTACAAACAACCATCGCACCGCCGAGACTCGAACCCGAAACCTGTGGTACCGAGCGCCACTATCAGAGAGGAGATGTTTGGAGGAGGCGTTACAAACCTGAAATTGCAAAATTGTTTGGAGAAAAGGATATCATAGATTATATAAAACAAAGGGAATTCAATGGCTAGGACACGTAGACAGAGAATGGACGATAGCAGAGACACAAAGAAGATTTTTAAGGGGAAGTGCCAGGGTCAACGAAAAAAAAAAAAAAAAAAAAAGGGGGAAGGCTAAAAAAAGAGATGGATTGATGAAACGGAAAAAGATCTGAAGAACCTAACGATCCCCAAAAAAACCAAAGCTCGGTCCAACATGGACTGTAGTGGCGGGGAGTTAACTAACTAGTTAAATATTTATGTCGATAAGTTAAAGTAGAACGATTTATGAATGAATTTTTCTACAAAATCCACTTGGCTTAGGACTACAACTTGCAGCAGCTACCGAGCTTCTATATATATATTTTGTAATCCACTGAGTTAATAACTTGTAATAGGGCCTACCTTGAAGTGTATAGCATTGGGTTTCCGAACCCACAGCCGACGAGCAGCGAAGTAGAACTAAAAGTCGTAAATCTCTCGTGTTTAAGCTAATCACGATAAATCCGTAGATAAGCTAGGATAGGTAGATCCGTAGATAAGCTAGCGTTTCAGCTAGGGCACGATAAATCCGTAGATAAACTAATCACGATAAAATCCGTAGATAAGCTAGGTTAGGTAGATCCGTAGATAAGCTAGCGTTTAAGCTAGGGCACGATAAATCCGTAGATAAGCTAGGATAGGTAGATCCGTAGATAAGCTAGCGTTTAAGCTAGGGCACGATAAATCCGTAAATAAGCTAATCACGATAAAATCCGTAGATAAGCTAGGTTAGGTAGATCCGTAGATAAGCTAGCGTTTACGCTAGGGCACGATAAATCCGTAGATAAGCTAGGATAGGTAGATCCGTAGATAAGCTAGTGTTTAAGCTAGGGCGCGACAAATCCGTAGACCAGACATTGGACACGAGAAAGTGAGAAGATAGGTACGAAGCCCCAGAGCCAACCCTGTGGATGCGTATTCAAGGAAGAATGTGCAATGTCTCTAATCCTCTATGATTCACCTTGGATAACATTGAATCTGCTACGTATCTTCCGTTCCAATGGGAAATGTGTTATCTGAAAGGACTTAAAATATGAGAACTAACTTACTCCCTGGGGTACTACAGTATACGGTGGGCCAAAGTTGTTTGCCTACTGGCAGATTTCGAGACAGGAGATATTTTTTTTACAAAGGATTGTCAGCCCTACGCCCAACGCTCTAGAATCATATTAGACTGGGACTTATGATTTAAGGTAGATTCCGAACCACTACAAACATCCATGGCACAGCCGAGTCCAGAATTTGGATAGTTGATCTACGGTCATCTTGCGCACACGAGGGCTAAGTAGACTGGGACCGACACTTTAAAGTGGATTATAAAACACTAACAAAAATCCACGACACCGCCGGGACATGAACCCCAAACCTGCCAAAATATAATTAAAAGACCCCACCCATCTGCGAAAGTGTTATTAATATATATATATATATATATATCTATATATATATAGTAGAACCTCTGTAAGTCGAACTTTCAATGGTGACGCCAAATAATTCGAATTATAGAGTTTTCGACTTACGCGGATTTTGTAAGGAAATATTCGACTTGTAGAGGTCTAGATTCTTTCTGATTTATTTTGAGTTAGAGAATAAAAATTCAAGTTACAGAAGTATTAGACATGCTTATTTGCAACCTAAAAGTTATATTATGTACTACAATAAAAAAAATCATCCTTCAGATGATTAAAAATAATTCCGAAATAATTTCAAACGATCGAGCTGTAAAAATCGTAAAATCAAACATTGCTATGTTCTAGATACAGAGGTCCAATTTTTTTTTTTTTTTCCAGTTACGGAGGAAAAATATATACCGAAATGGCTTGTGGTGATTGACTCATTATTTCGACATAGAGAGGATTGAAATTTCGAGTAATGGAGGTTTCGGGGCTTGAAGGGAAGGGAACAAAAAATTTTTCGAGTTGTGGAGGTTTTCGACTTATCGAGGTTCGACTTAAAGATGTTCTACTGTATATACCGATTTTATGAAGCTAGTCTCACCAAAATGTTACGTCTACAAGTATTTCATTTATTAACTTCTGTCTAGTGTAACGTGAAGATCCTCTTCACATTTTTCTCTCATTAAAAATAATAACAATAATAATAACAATAACAATAAGAGAAAGAGTGCCCTGCAGAAAAACGCGCCTCCCTGTCACTCAGGGCGAGATGTCTGAAGGATCCAAATTGATACCTTCGCACGGTGGAGAGAGGGAAAAAAAGGGTGAAGAGAGAGAGAGAGAAGTGTGAGAGTAACTCGAAGAAGAGTTTACTCTACCAAGACGGACCAAATTAGGGTCTCGTTTTGAACGTCCCACGCTTTCCTGGCTGAGCAGGAAAAGGCGAATCATTCGCATCGCATTTGGGACATCAGTGGACTCTTGAAAGCTGTTAGACGTGCAATTTATAAACAGTCGTGTAGCGACGTGCGAAAAATTATTAGTAAGGTAGGTTAGCAGGACGACTTAGGTGCGAATTTGCTGATGGAGTCTCTTGCAGTCAATGATTTCAGAAATGAGGAGATTCGATTATGACAGCATGTGTGAGGACATCTTATTCAAAACCTGCTGCTATTCGTGGCCCATTGGAAACATGCACGTCTGGTTAGATATTTAGGTATCTGGTATGCATATGTATATGTATACATATGTATCTGATATCTGAACATATATATGTATACATATGTACCTGGTATCTGAACATACATACGTTATGATCCTATGTATCTGGTATCTGAATCAAGGGTGCTTGCTTCGAAGTTCAAAAAACAATGACAAATGAAAAAAAAAGCTCTCGTCCCATGCTTTTCTGGCTCAACAGGAAAAGGCGAATTATTCACATCGCATGCCTCGTTTCTGGACATCAGTGGACTTTTGAAAGCTATAAGACGTACAATTTAAGAACAGTCATACTGCGACGTGCGAAAAATTAATATTAAGGTAGATTAGCAGAAGGGCTTAGGTGCGAATTCGCTGGTGGAGTCTGTTGCAGTCATTTCAAAAACGAGGGCATTCGATTATAACAGCATGTGTGAGGGTATCTTATTCAAAGTCGTCCACTCCGATAGGATGTGAACATCCTTTTGAGAAGGTTCGTTCAAAATTGAGGTGTTATAATATATAGGAACAATGCAGCATGCGATCTCATGATACACCCTGGTTCACTTTGAATCCGTTACATATCTGCCGTTGTAGAGGCAAACGGACAGTGGTAATGTGTGCTGCTCGTGAGCATTAGGTTCAAACCGCTGGCGGCATTGTTGTTGACAATGTTTCAAAAAGCGAGCAGACTCGATGGCGTTTGGGATGTTCAGTATCTTGCCTAGTTAGTTGAACTACGTGGTGGAAGTTTTCTGGGTTTTCTCCCATACGATACCCAAGTGTGGGGTGGTATTTCCCTCTAAATGGTTCTCCCGGAAGGCACTGGCCTCCTTTTTAGCGACCCGGATGCAAGTTAGACTTTTATCTACGGGTGCTCCATCACAACAGCAGCTGCTCCCCCCCCTAACCTTTCCTTCTATCTATGAGTAGACTAAACTTAAACTATCAACTTCTATGAAACAAATTTTCGATATTTAGTTTAAAATCATTAGATTTGCGCAACAACTCGACAATTAAAATCTGAAATCCAGTCTGAGAAACTGAATTAGCTTGAAAAAACATTTTAAAATAAATTGAAATGCAGTATTTTGTCTTTGTAAAGATTTTAAAAGCAACAACAACAACTATGCAGGGTTAATGCCCTTTAAATTGCCATAAGGCAGTTCCTTTTTTTTTTTTCTCCTCACTCTTTTAAACTATCCCAAATTTTCAAAAAAAAAAAAATTTTTTTTTTAAATCCCACCACTAGCTATTATCATTGGGAAGATTAGATCAATTGTTTGCAGATATGAAAATACTAATTACCTAAAGATACGGAATAAACGACTGTCATCGGCATTCAAATGAACGTTTTTGTGTTGAATTTTTATGAGATGCAATTTGCAAAGTCATTCTTCGCAATAAAATGAAACTTGTGTTATTTACTGAAACACGGAAGAGCTAGATCACGATATGTAATAGTATGGCGCCAAAGGCGGGAACATGCTTTAACTTTTGTCTTATCATCAAAGTTTATAGTTTGCTTCCTTCTATTTGGTATTGAGGTTGGATAACAACTATTTCAGAATCCCATACCTTAACAAAATTATTAATAAAAAAAAAATTTCGATTCTTTTATAAAAATTTTTTTTTTAACTGTATAACAGAATAAAAATTATAATTGATCATCTACAAATAGTCTAATACTCAGTGTTCTGCAGTGCGTTGTGAATTAGTGATCATCTAGTCCAGGGTCTCTAAACTTTCCAGCCTTAGGGCCATACTGTTTACTCCAGTAAGTACCAAGGGCCAAAACCGTTTTAATTTTTCTGCTATTGTCTATATTATTACATAAATATCATTATTATTTTTTTACAAGTGGATAATCCGCGGTTATATTCGCGTTAATTTGGCTTTTCCGTTCCTGAGGGAATTTCAGGATAAAAATCATATGTTTGATTCCGGATATATACATTCCAAACATTGATATATATACATATGCGATACTCTTTACCCCAACATAACTACCGAGGGTAAACTCGGGATGTTCATTAGTTCATTTCATTTATTTGTTAGTTGTTATGCTGAAATTAAATTTTCAGCGTATTATGCTTGTCATTAAGCTTTACCTAGCAAGTAAATAAAACCGAGTTACTAGAGAGTTTTTGCATACCGTATTTTGGACGTCCGTTAGCTTATTCTCCCTAGCGCGCATGCTCATAGGAAATTGCGCATGCGTATCTGTAATAATGTTTCCTATGAGCATGCGCGCTAGGGAGGATAAGCTAACGGACGTCCAAAATACGGTATGCAAAAACTCTCTACTATCATTCTGTGTTTTTTTTATCCAACTTATTAGTGCAATAATAAGCTATTCGCTGTCGCGGGCCGGATTTGGCCCGCGGGCCGTAGTTTGGAGACCCCTGATCTAGTCCATGAGTAGTCATGGAAGTAGTAGTAGTCCATGAGTAGTCATGGATGGAAGGAAAGGGGGCAACTTCTGTTACGATTGTGCACAGAAATCAGACTTAGCACATTGTCGCTGAAGAAGGCGGACAGTGGCATTCGGGAAGACTTTTTAGGGAGAACTACCCCGAATTTGTGTAACGTATGGGTGAAACCCGGAAAAATCCCACCAGATAGTCCCAATAACGAGGCAAGAAGCTGATCATCCCAAACGCTAACAAGTCTCGCCATTTTTTGAAACAGCGTGTAAAACAAAGCTTCCTGCGGATTTAACCTCAGTCCAGCGGCGCGGGGGCCTGTTGGCTGAGTGGCTAGCGCTGTGGTGCTCAGTACCATAGGTTTCGGGTTTGAGATCCACTTTAAGACGTAGGTCCCGGTCTCATATGACTGTAGAGAGTCAGACGCAGGATTGACAATCCTTGCCCATAAAAATAAAACATCTCCTGTCTCGAAATCTGTCAGTAGGCAAACGGCCTTGGGCCTGATGCGCCAAAGAAGAAGAAGAGTATAATAAAAGAAATTATAATTCTCACCCACATCATTCCCAGCAACTCGGCTCTAAGCACAGTGATGTTGTGTGGTGTAGTAGTAGTAGCCCTAATGCTCAACAGCATCGCACGTTGCCACTGAGTCACTAGTCGGGCATCATCTTACAATTATAATAGTTAAGTAACAATCAATTTTAATGTAACATGTAACATATTTTTTTTCCCCTCTTATGAATGAGTTCTTATTTTGGTTGACGATTCATTTTAAGTTCATCACTTTTATAAATTAAATCAACCAACAAAATCCGGCACACGGAAATCAAACCTGTCATGATTGATTGTACATAAGAACATTAACTTTGAAATCCCACGTTTAAGCCGTAAATAATAATTTTGCAAATCACCGCTTTTAATGTTGGGGAGTTTCCATTTCTCAAAATGGCTGTCCACAACATACTTGTTAACAAAAAAATTTGTCCTATTTTTTATCTTTATAAGAATTAATACTGTTACTATTAGTGGTAATTTAAAAGGTTTAAAATGAAATCCACCACGTCTTTCTCAAAAAATTGTCACCCATGCCGACAGACAAGCAGGATTTACAAGAATTAAGGAAGATATTTAATTCATCTAACTTCCAAGGCCGTTGCTGTGATCTGAAGCTCGGGACTTTCTAGTCCTATTTTTATTGTTAAAAGAATTAATATCATTACAAATTAATTACCAATCAGTAATAAATTAGTTATTATGTTAATTAGTTACTAATTAGTAATTTAAAATGCTAAAAATAAAATCCATTCCATCACTCTCAACAATCGCCACCCATGCCGATTGGCAAGCAGGATTTGCAAAGATTAACTGATTAACAAGCAGGATGACAAGAATTAATATCGTTACTATTTGTGGTAATTTAAAATGTTAAAAATTAAATCCACCCCGCCACTCTCAACAATCGCCACCCATGCCGATTGGCAAGCAGGATTTGCAAAGATTAACTGATTAACAAGCAGGATGACAAGAATTAATATCGTTACTATTTGTGGTAATTTAAAATGTTAAAAATGCCACTTCAACAATCGCCACCCATGCCGATTGGCACTTTGCTGATTAACAAGCAGGATGACAAGAATTAATATCGTTACTATTTGTGGTAATTTAAAATGTTAAAATGAGCTACACTGCCACTCTCAATAATTGCCACCCACATCGATGGACAAGCAGGATTCACAAGGATTAAGGTGGATATCTTATCCATTTAACGTCCAAGGCCTTTGCTATGATCTGAATCTCGGGAGTTTCTAGTTCTATTTTTATCGTTAAAAGAATTAATATCGTTACGTTAATATCGTTATCATTAATATAAATGATATATAATATAAATTACTATATTAATATAAATGATAATATAAATATTAATATAAATGATATAATATATCATTAATATAAATGAATGAAACTGTCCCACGCGCCAATTGACAAGCAGGATTTACAAAGATTAACTGATTGACAAGCAGATTGACAAGAATTAATATCGTTACTCCTTGTGGTAATTTAAAATGTTATAAATTAAATCCACCACGACACTCTCAAAAACTGTCCCACACGCCAATTGACAGGCAGGATTTACAAAGATTAACTGATTGACAAGAAATAATATGGTTATTATTTGCTGTAATTCAAAATGTTAAAAATGTAAATCCACCATTCCACTCTCAAAAACGGCCACCCACATCGATTGGCAAGCAAAATGTACAAGGATTAAGAATATATCTAATCCATCTTAACTTCAAAGCCTATTGATCTTAGGTTCTGAAGCTTGCCGATTTCTAGCGAGTGAATTATATCTTTCTTCCCCCCAGTACTATCCTGGAAGATAATACTGCAGATGGTTTTCAAATAATTGCTTGCAGAAAACTGAGGCATCTGAAAATTCTTGACTGCTTTTATTTGAAAACATCTGTAGAGAATGAAAGTTAACCCTGCACTCATATGAAAAAGATTTGGAGGCGGGTAAGTTGATGGATTGGTTTGAAGGGTTCTTACACACTGATTGATTGAGAGGTATTTGAATGCTAATTCGAAGCGCGTGTGTACACAAGTATGATACTTCGTAGTCGTTGTTGGTTGTAAAACTGTCAGAAATTACCTCCCATGGTGTTTGATTATTTTAAAACATGCCACCATGAGAGTTATTCCAGAACATTATCAATTTTCGCCGCAATTTTTTAATCCATGATTTTTACAAGGCGTCCTAGATATTCTAAGAATATTTTGCAAAAATAAATAAAAAAATAAATAAAAAATTTTAAAACTCCACTTTTTTTTAATTAAAGGGCTGAATAAATTAAATATTGTTTAAGATCATAAAAGAAACAAAAATTATTGTATTTATTTCTCGCCTATAAAACGAAAATATAGTTTTAGTAATAAAAAATTAAATGAATTGCTTTAATACGTTGATAATTTGCGCCTTTATAATTTTTTTTTTTATATAAAATTAAATTGTTTGCTTTAATATGTTGATAATTTGCTGTTTTATATATTTTTTCTATAAAAAATTAAATCATTTACTTTCATACATTGGTAATTTGCTCCTCAAAAATTTTTTTATTTATATTATTTGCTTTAATACGTTGGTAATTTGCTCTTTTATAATTTTTTTAAACATTATTTGCTTTAATACGTTGGTAATTTACTCCTTAAATTTTTTTTAAATTATATTATTTGCTTTAATACTTTGGTAATTTACGCCTTTATAATTTTTTAATTATATTATTTGCTTTAATACGATGTTAATTTGCGCCTTTATAATTTTTTTTCTCGCATTTTTTTTATATAGAAGTTCTGAACGCCATATTACATTGAAATATAACTGAAACACTTTGTAACATTATACGGCCCCTTTGTAAGGACCCCTTTGAATTCCTGGAAAGTGAACCGAAGGTTCCACATTTTGGAGAGAAAGCACTCACCTGAGTTAACTAATCGATAAATCTAGAACAGAACACCTGAAATTTTTACATTTGGAATTACTGGCTTCTAAACAGAATAATCGAATAATTTGTAATCTTTATATTTTCTATAGAAGTAAAAATTGTCATTTATATCACAGTCTATTAATTAGAGAAATGGTTTCATTTATTATTTCGAAAGAAAATTGTTTTTAGGCGATTAATTTTTAGAAATGAATTTTTACCAATAGTTTCAAGGAAGGAAAATAATAATAATAATAAATAAATAAAAATAAAAATAAAAAATAAAAAAATTATAAATTAAAATAAAAAAATTATAAATTAAAATTCGAAAATTTTGGATTTTCGCGCTGCAATTTGGTATGCCACTGACAAAACTAATCGATACATACGAAATTCCAGAAAAAAAATGTCAAATCTTTACATTTTAAACTTTTGGATTCTAAACGGAATAATCCAACGATTTGTAGCGGCCTGATGGCCTAATTGGTTAGCGCTCTGGCCTTTGGTGTCAACGCCTTCAGGTTCGAATCCTGCGTTGGCATGGATGTTTGTGAGTGGTTCGGAATCCACGTTAAACTGTAGTTCCCGGTCTAATTAGCCTAAAGTGTGCACAAAATGACCGTAGAGCGACAAAGCAAACCAGCAATTTGTAATTTTTATATTTCTTAGGGAGATTAAAAATTTTGATTAATACATCATTAAGGGGGATGTTTAAAGTGGTTAACGAAAATAAAGCACTCTAGATAAATACTTAAACGATTAAACTATGTACATATTTAATGTGTTTAATATATATGTATATGAATATTATATATATATATATATATTAAAAGAATTAAATTCCTGCCACTAGAGCCCATGGTGGGCCAATACCGTCTGCCTATTTACAGATTTCGAGACAGGAGATGGTCCCTTTTTACAGTAGGGGGGTCAGCCCTACACTCTTTGGTCATGTTAGACTAGGATTTTTTTTAAACAGAATATTTAAAGAGGCAAAACGTTTTATGTTCGTGGTTAACGTTTCAAATTTGCTTTTTTTGTTCCCCAAGGATTTTTACTATTTTAGAATTTTTTTGTTATTTTGATTAGCATTATTTTAGTTTGATAAAAATGGAGCATTTTTACAATAAATGCTAAATTTGATTCATTCCAAAAAAATTCTGAAATTGTAGTATGTATTGAAAACACTATTTTTTTTATAGAAATATTATATTTTTGAAAGATTTCATTGACCACTTTGTAGATAATTTGAAGTTTGTACTTTAAATATCATTCACGCTGCATTTAATATGATGCTTATATTTTTCATATATATCTTCAATCATGCTAATATAACTAACTGCGTTAGAATATTTATGAAATTGATTATTAATAAAAAACATTTGTATTGAATACTGCTTAAATATACATTAATTCAATTTGTATTGAATATTATTTAAATATTTCTGTAAATTTTTGACGAAATCGAATTTTTATAAATAATTGTTAAACCTTAATTTTTGTAGAAATAGTAACTAACTAACTCCCCGGCACAACAATCCATGTCGGAGCATGGCCGTCTGCCTACTGGTAGATTCCGAAACAGGAAATGCTTCTTTTTACTGGTAGGGTTGTCAACCCTATACCTAATAGTCTATTTAGATAGCCGATATGTCTACAGTCATATTAGACCGGGACCTAAATTTTAAAGTGTATTCCGGACCACTACAGACATTCATGACAACGCCGGGACTCGAGCTCAAAGTGACATGCGTGTGTTTAATGTGTTCATATTATGCGTGTGTTTAATGTGTTCATATTTAATGAAAACGCGAGCGAATGCCAACATAGCCCGAATCCATATGAAAAAATATATGAAAACGTTAGCAACCAGACCCTAGAATGTGCCAAACTATGCGACGCCAGATTACAGAGTGTTTATTGTGTGTGTATATATATATATATATTGTGGTGAAAAATATTTTTAGTTGTTATTTTTTAAAAAGTAATTAATTAATTTTTACTGATGTTTCAAAAAAAGAATAAAGCATACATTATAAGTATTGGTCTCTAAGTAAGAAATCCTAAAATGGATTTGGATGGATTTGCAAAGTTTCGGAGGCCAAAATATGGAAATCATTGATCTAACTACTTCAATAATCAGGAAATACAAGAATATATACATACATATATATATATCAATTCTCTACATTTTGAACTTTCGGATTTTAAATAGTACAATTCAACAATATGTAAACTCTATATTAGCTAGAGAGATGAAATTTTTGAATAGCACATCATTAAGGCAAAAAGGTTCATATATCATTTACTACTACTACTACTGCTACACCACACCACATCACTGTGCCTAGAACTGAGTTGCTCTTTTACAGTTTGGGAAGGATATGGGTGAGAGAAATTTGACTGGGTTCCGTGACGCTCTTACAGTCATATGAGACCGGGACCTACGGCCTACCTAAGTGGATTCCGAACCACTTTAAACCATAGCATCCATGGCACCACCCGGACTCGAATCTGAAATCTGTGGGACCAAGGTCTAGATAGGTTCAGACCCCACATATCATTTACTGGAGAAAAGTACTCTAAGGTGGTTGATTTTTAGAAATTATATTTTCAACGATAATTCCGAAACACGAAAAACATGAAAGCGGCCTTATGACCACAGGCTTTAAGTTCAATACCTGGCGTAGGCATGGATGTTTGTTAGTGGTTCGGAAATCATGTTAAACTGGCATCGTCTAATTATCCCAAATATGTGCACAAATTTACTGCTGAGCGATTAACGAAACGAAACGAAGCCTAATGAAACATTGATTATGTGTGCTGGCCTACGTATAAACCGAAATTAAGAAACTCTGAAATTTATGAATTCCCATGTTATCGAAGCCCACAATATCACCGATCTAAAAAATAGATAAATCACGAATTCCTAAGGGATATAATTACTCATAGGTATTTGTTTACTCATTCGCATGCTTGTAAAACGCAAGAAAAATATTAATGTTTCAGACCTACCATACATGGTAATAAAGTAATCAGTCTGCATGCATTACTTGCAGATGTTTTAGAAGATTTATTTCCCTTTGACCAACAATAGAAGATTCGACATCAGGCCTCACGGGAGGGGATTGTTATCAAAATAGTCGCATGCGTTATCTTTAAGAAAACAGGAAGTTCTCCAGTGACCTTATCTTTCCAAATACTGGTGTTCGCGAACGTGTAGTTGATTAGTTTTGGCGCCTATGAACAAGTCTTATCGCTTGAAAATGAATCACATATTGGATATTCTGCTGACCACATATTCCGAAACTAAAACACTTACTATTATTATTATTTGCACACGAATGTATACTCGTGTGGCTTTTCGTGGTAAAAGAGAATGTCATATCTCAATTCCGAGTATTGATAAATTTGCGAGGCTAAATGAACATTCTCGAAGAAATCCACCAAGATTCAGTGGGAAAAGTCAAAGCAATGAAAACAATTCTCAGACCATTCTTTAAAATTTCGATGTTTTTCGAAATTAAGTTAAGTCACTGACATTCTTAAAAATGCTAATTTATCTAAGTTTGCTTAAAAAAATACATGTATCCTATAAAAATACCAAATTAAAAAGTTCTGAAATTTTATACACGAGTTGGTGGCCGTGTGTCTAGCCCTCTGGAACTCGGTGCCACAGATTGCGGATTCGAGTCCCGGCGAGGCCAAAGCAGCCATTTACAGTGGTTTGGAATCCACTTTAAATAGTAGGATCTCCATATTGTTACACCACACCATATCACTGTGTCTAGAACTGAATTGTCCCTTTACAGTTTGGGAATGACGTGAGTGAGAAATCTGATTGGGCTCTGTGGCGCTCTATGGTCAGTAAAGACCGGGACCTACGGCTTAAAGTGGATTCTGAACCACTACAAACATCCATGGCACCGCTGGCACTCGAACCTGAAACCTGTGGTACCGAGCGCCAAAGCGCTTGCCACTCGGCAATTCAGGCCCCATGTCTAATATGACTGAAGAGCGTTGGGCTTAAGGTTGGCTACCCTACCCCGTAAAAAAAGAAACATCTCCTGTTTCGGAGTCCACCAGTTGGCAGATAGTCATGGTCCAACATCAACTATAGTGCCAGGGAATTAGTTAGTTATTACTTAACAACAACCACGCCTACTTAAAAATGCAATTTTAAAGTGATACATAAATTTAGTAATAAATAAAACAATATTGCGTATTAATTAAGATCCCATATACTGACTTAACGTCTTATTGACAATTCTGATCTTCTAGTCAACAAAAAATATAGACATTTAAATATTTCCTTTTTTTTTTTTTAAATATTAAACTAAAGCTCCATCATCTTCCCTCTTAATTATGCATCAAAATCTGAAAATCTTTACAAAAAAATTACTCATTTATATTTTTAAATAAAATGGAAGTCATAGACATGAACCGCAAGATATGCTTCTGGTGGTCGCAGTTTATGAACTCCTGGTTTAGACACTCTGTGAAACTTATCTTAGTCTGTGGCATGTTTTAATCGGCTTTCTCTGATCCATTTACAAAACAAAAGCAAAACTAGTTCTTATCTTTTTGGTAATATTTACTATCAAAATTTCACGCCGGTAGATAGAGATGTCTTATCCATATTTAGACTCAAGCCACAAGGGGTCGCATATGAGAATAGTTTTTCATGCGCGATGCATGTAATTTTTCAAAATGAATCATATTTTTGTGGTCAACTGATAAAAAACACAACAGATTACGATAATAGTCACAAAGATTTCTAAACGACTACTTAATAGTCATATAATTTTTCAAAATGAATCATATTTGTGGTCAACCGATTAAAAACAGGAC
This sequence comes from Caerostris darwini, assembly GCA_021605075.1. Taxonomy (NCBI): domain Eukaryota; kingdom Metazoa; phylum Arthropoda; class Arachnida; order Araneae; family Araneidae; genus Caerostris; species Caerostris darwini. The sequence goes on along the minus strand of BPLQ01007670.1, from coordinate 117,040 downwards.
AGAAAAACCAAGACAGAATTCAGCTGCACTATTCTTTTTATATTATATAGTATATGCGTATATATATTGAATTTATATTGAAATTCACCTATGACCCTTTTTGTTAATTCTCCTTAGGGTGAACCTTATAAAATAACATAAGTTAAAGTAACAGGATTGGTGAAAGCAGATTTATCACTAATAATTGTTTTAATACATTTATCGGTGATTTATGTGTGTGTGATATATTTAAATACTTTATTTGAAAAATTGATAACAGCATGTTAATTTCAATAGAACTAACAGTAAAAAGGTACGTTGATTATAAGTTGATATTGTATATCAACAATATGGTTATGTCTGAATCGTGCTTAGAGCAGTAAGGCTGAGGTTCAATTCGCAGGCGGCTTTATTGTAGACACTGTTTCAAAAAACGAGGGGAATTGATGGCTTTTGTGATGTTCAGCGTCTTGTCTCGTTAATCGGACTACCTAATGGGAGTTTTCCTGATTTTCTCTCATACGATACGCAGATGCGGAGTACTATCCTTCTTCAGCGACATGGAGCCAAGTTCGACTTCTACCTATAGGTGCTCCATCGCAGCAGGAGTTGCCCCTCCCCCCTACCTTACCGCCATCCATGAGAACACACGAGGTCATGGACTCGGTCTAGATGTTGTTGAAGATCAAATTTGATAAGAAACAAACACAGTTGTTCTTTTCGAATGCCCGGCACTTCGACCTGAGATGGAAAGTTCTTCCGTCATATTCGTCGTCCCCCTATAATAGGATGTGAACATCCCTTTGAGAAGTTTTTTTCAAAATTGCGGTGGTACAGCGTACTTACTTAGATTGAATGCAGGTCGAGTACCTGTGCGCGAAGCGCACATCTACTCAAAATCAAATTAAAAGTAGGATGTGAGAAACAGCAATTAAAAATATTGTGTAAGTGAAGGATGGATAATAAAAATATGAAGACCCGTAATGACTTGTAATGTAAAACTACCATCGGTAATGAATAGATGAACAGACACATGAGCGTGTGAACAAATATGAATAAAGGAAAAAATGTTTACGCAAACGTGGGAAATCCAGGAGTTCTAAGAAAGAAAATATATCTTTATGGTAAGCGCAGGTCTGCTGACCATTTTGTAGTTGAAAAAGGATATTTATGTTTTCCTTCGTTGTGTGCAGAAAATAGTTGTGCTTTGATTAGGTTATTTTTATGGTTTCTCAAGCCAAGGAAGAAGTTTCTGGAGAGATCAGTAATGTAGTTATCTATTGTAGCAATTCTGAGATCATTATGAATAACGTCGTTTCTGATAAACCAGGGGGTCCCAGTGATTATACGAAGAATTTTGTTTTGCTGTACTTGAATTTTGTATTTATTAGTTTTACAAGCAAGTCCCCAAATAGGTGCAGCATAAGTAAGAATTGGGCGGATGACCTGCTTGTAAAGTAGAACTTTATTTTGAAGTGATAGGGCTGAATATTTACCAATTAAAGGGAGACTGAGATGAATTTTATTCCAGCATTTATTTTTGATGTAAGTGATATGGCTATTGAAAATTAATTTTTTATCAATGATGAGAACTAAATATTTAACTTCGTTTGCCCATTCAATTGGTTCGTCAAATAGGTAAATGTTATCACTGGGTTTACCTGGTATCACCTTTTCTGAATATTATTGCTTGACTTTTATCTGTGTTGACAGCAATTCTCCATTTTGTGAGGTACAGCGTAAAGGAACAATGTATAGATAAATGGCCCTACCCGGGGCGCAGTGGTCAGAAATCTTAACTGTAGATATAAAACAAAACTTGATTGGTATATAGTGCGCAAAAAAAAGGAGCAAATCGGTCACGGCTTATACGCCACTAGTTCATATCGTATGCATAAGTATAATGTATACATACTTGCATATATATGAATGTTTATGTATTTCTTCTTTTTTTTTCTTCCGCGGAGTCAATTAAATTGAAAACGCAAGTTATACGCAGCTCCGAATAATAGGCTAGAAATTACGGCCATTCAGAAATCTTAGCTGTAAGTACTTGATTAGTGCTAAAATAAAAAAAAAAACACCCCACCCCTCAGGAATGAATCAGTCATGACCATTGTCATCATAAACCAATTATATCCTCCTTTGCATTTTTTTTTTTTCTATTTTGAGACTTAATTAAGTTACGTATGCGGGTAATACGCAACTTCAAACAACAGGCAACAAATAATGGCAATTCAGAAATCTTTTAATTACATATACATAAAAAAATAATGGTCTCGGCTTATACGCCCCTGTTATATATATATATATATACATATTTTTCCCACGGGGTTAACTCAATTACGAACGGGGTTGTAGGCAGGGGAATAATACGGAATTCGGTTAATAGGCAAGGAATTACGGCAATTGAGATTTCCGAATGGTGCAAAGATGGGTTGCTAGGCAACTGTTGTTAATTTAAAATAGCCTAAATGTGCTTCCTTTGTGCCTTAGTTGGTGGCTCCATTCCAAGCGCGGGGTAGTCCCAGGGTTGCGTCACCCCTAGCGAGCAGCTTCCAATTTCTACTCTTCCGCCTTTTTGCATACATAACTGCGATCGACGTCACTGTCTAAATTTAGCCCGCTACTACACCGGCCCCACGTGGTTACGCCTCGTCTCGGAGGAAGGTTTTCTACCTGGCACAGGAATTTGGAGATGTTCACTCACTTTTTCTGTTTGTTTGTTCGTTCAATCCCATTTCATAGAATCGTAAACCCCTTTCCTTCGTTTGGCGCGAAATACTGCAAGTCCCGCTTGCCAACTGAAATGAATCTTTCAGTTGGTTTTGCAAATCAGATTCTTATTATGTATGGATCAAATCATAATTATTGCTTTCTTTTTCTCAGAAGCCAAATCTTTATTTTTCAATTAGTTTGCAAATGAGATTCTTTAGATATATGGATCAAATCATAATTGCTTTAATTTTCTCAGAAGTCTTGCCAAATCTTTGTCTTTCATATGGTGCACAAGTGAGATTCTGATTATGTATGGATCAAATCGTAATTATTACTTTCTTTTTCTCGAAACCAAATATTTATTTTTTTTGCAATGGATCAAATCGTAATCGTTATGTATGGATCAAATCATAATCGTTATGTATAGATCAAATCGTGATTGTTTATTTTTCTTAAATCCAAATCTTTATCTTTCAGTTGATTTGCAAATGTGATTCTTATTATGTATGGATCAAATAATAATTGCTTTAATTTTCTCAGAAGCCAAATCTTTATCTTTCAGTTGGTTTGCATATGAGATTCACGTTACGGATGGATCAAATAATAATTATTGCTTTCTTTTTCACAAAAGCCAGATCTTTATTTTTCAAAGCCAAATCTTTATCTTTGGTTTGCAAATGAGTTTCCTTAGATATATAGATCAAATCGTAATTACTACTTTCTTTTTCTCAAAAGCCAAATCTTTCAAATCAATCAATCCAAATCAAATCTTTCAGTGGATTTGCAAATGGGATACCCTATATGTACAGTATGGATCAAATCGTAACTACTTTCTTTTTCTGAAAGCCAAATCTTTATCTTCCAGTTGGATTGCAAATGATAATTCATCCATGATTAAAAAACATAAACACTTACAAAGCGATTGTGAAAATTACGAGAAATATTTGAAATTCTTTTTCTCGAGTCGTACATTTATTTAACTGGGCCTGAATGGCCGAGTGACCAGCGCTCTGGCGCTCGGTACGACAAGTTGCGGGTTCAAGTCCCGGTGGTGCCATGGATGTTTGTAGTGGTTCGGAATCCACTTTAAATTGTAGGTCCCGGTCCTAATAGGATCGTAGAGCGTTGCGGGGGTATTGTTACTCCGCGTCCGTTTCTTCAATTTACACGCGCCCCCTGGGTAATGCAAAGTGAGTAACGTCTGTGCAGCGTTTGCCTTAAGGCATCCAAGACCAAGCTGTCTAAGTGTTTGCCAGCTGCATTGGAACAAAAAAACCATTTATTTAACTTAGTTCTTATTAATGATAAATGGATTCAAGAAATATTTTTTTGTATGATCATTTTGTGTGAAATAGAAGAAAAAAAACATTACACAAAGTTCATATAAAAGAATTTTTTTGTAATAATTTTGGAGGGAAAATATTGCAAAGAAAAGCTATTAACAGAATAAAAATGCCAAATATTTAGAAAAAAATATTTTGCATTCATTTACAGAAAAAACGAACCATTTCTTATGAAAATCGTTGTATGATTGACTGTTTCTCCCTGTCTATTGTATTGCTACTTTATGGTTTTTTAAATTTATGGTATTATAAAGCAGGTTTAATATATAAGTTAATTGATTAAAATCATGACACAAAGATTTAAAACATAATTAAATTGTTTTGAATATTAGATTCTTTCAAGTTGATTCAAATTTATTTTTTAAATTTTATTTCATCAATCATTTAAAATTGCTTTAAGTGAAGTCGCAATAAAAACATAAAGGAAGCTTACCACATTATTGCCATTGAATAGGGAGTTTTTGCATACCGTAAGTTAGTTACCGTAGGACGTCCGTTAGCATTTTCTCCCTCCAGCGCGTGCTCAGTTTCCTATGAGCATGCGCGCTAGGGAGAAAAATGCTAACGGACGTCCTACGGTAACTAACTTACGGTATGCAAAAACTCTCTAATATTTAATGTACAGTGACTCTCAAAAGGTTTCGTACATACATAAAGTGCTATTACATTTCAGTAGAAAAGCATTCATTCGTACATACAAAAGTGTTTGTAATTTTTTTTATTATAAATAGTGTTCGTACACCAAAATGATTCCTACATTATCAAAAGTGTTCGTACACCAAAACGATTCGTACATTATTAAAAGTGTTCGTACATTTTTTTTTTTTTTTTTATTCTTAAAAGGGGTCACACATTAAAATGATTCTTACATTATCAAAAGTATTTGTACATTTTTTTACTATCAAAAGTGTTCGTACATTCCAAAAAGTTTCTACATAATCTACAGTGTTTATACATGTTCGTTCGCATATAATAAAGATTTGTAGGAAAGGTGTTGTAGATTAAACTTGAATTCAAATATAAAGTCAATAGATATATATATATATATATCTTCTTCAGGGAATTTTGAATAAAATTAAAAATTTTCTTTTTAAATATTCACTCATTTTTTTAATTGATGATTTTGATTAATTAATGCAATAATTAATGTTAAGCAATTAGTAATTAATGTTATTTAATAATTACTAAGTTTGTGTACAGTTTTGTAAGAATAAATTTTTAAATATTTCTAATCCAGACATATTAAAAAGTTAAAATAATAATATGACTCTTTTATTACTTTCAAGTTTATTGTTTTTTTAATTTTTCAAATTTAATTTCTTTCATGTTTCCTTAGTTCTAATGATTTTGATTATTACAAATAAGATTGATAGATGTTGGTACTCATTTATTGGTAATGGTATGATATATTGGTATCGTTAGTATGTCATTTATTACCTATTCGTATGACAGTATTCAATGTAGCTAGTACTTTGACGTTCATTGTATTTTGATTTTTCAAATTTAATTTTTTTTTATGTTTCTTTAGTTTTAATGAATTGATTATTACAAATAAGATTGATAGATGTTGGTACTCATTTATTGGTAATGATATGATATGTTGGTATCGTTAGTTTGCCATTTATTACCTATTCGTTTGACAGTATTCAATGTAGCTAGTACTTTGACGTTCATTGTATTTCGATTTTTCAAATTTAATATTTTTTTATGTTTCTTTAGTTTTAAAGAATTGATTATTACAAATAAGATTGATAGATGTTGGTACTCATTTATTGGTAATGATATGATATATTGGTATCGTTAATATGTCATTTATTACCTATTCGTTTGACAGTATTCAATGTAGCTAGTACTTTGACGTTCATTGTATTTTGATTTTTCAAATTTAATTTTTTTTTATGTTTCTTTAGTTTTAATGAATTGATTATTACAAATAAGATTGATAGATGTTGGTACTCATTTACTGGTAATGGTATGATATATTGGTATCGTTAGTATATCATTTATTACCTATTCGTATGACAGTATTCAATGTAGCTAGTACTTTGACGTTCATTGTATTTTGATTTTCCAAATTTAATTTTTTTTTATTTTTCTTTAGTTTTAATGAATTGATTATTACAAATAAGATGAGTAGATGTTGGTACTCATTTATTGGTAATGATATGATATGTTGGTATCGTTAGTATGCCATTTATTACCTATTCGTATGACATTATTCAATGTAGCTAGTACTTTGACGTTCATTGTATTTTGATTTTTCAAATTTAATATTTTTTAATGTTTCTTTAGTTTTAATGAATTGATTATTACAAATAAGATTGATAGAGGTTGGTACTCATTTATTGGTAATGGTATGATATATTGGTATCGTTAGTATGCCATTTATTACCTATTCGTATGACAGTATTCAATGTAGCTAGTACTTTGACGTTCATTGTATTTTGATTTTTCAAATTTAATTTTTTTTTTTTTTATGTTTCTTTAATTTTAATGAATTGATTATTACAAATAAGATGCGTAGATGTTGGTACTCATTTATTGGTAATGATATGATATGTTGGTATCGTTAGTATGCCTTTTATTACCTATTCGTATGAGAGTATTCAATGTAGCTTGTACTTTGACGTTCATTGTATTTTGATTTTTCAAATTTAATTTTTTTTTATGTTTCTTTAGTTTTAATGAATTGATTATTACAAATAAGATTGATAGATGTTGGTACGCATTTATTGGTAATGATATGATATGTTGGTATCGTTAGTATGCCATTTATTACCTATTCGTTTGACAGTATTCAGTGTAGCTAGTACTTTGACGTTCATTGTATTTTGATTTTTCAAATTTAATTTTTTTTTTATGTTTCTTTAGTTTTAATGAATTGATTATTACAAATAAGATTGATAGATGTTGGTACTCATTTATTGGTAATGATATGATATGTTGGTATCGTTAGTTTGCCATTTATTACCTATTCGTTTGACAGTATTCAATGTAGCTAGTACTTTGACGTTCATTGTATTTCGATTTTTCAAATTTAATATTTTTTTTATGTTTCTTTAGTTTTAATGAATTGATTATTACAAATAAGATTGATAGATGTCGGAATTCATTTATTGGTAATGGTATGATATATTGGTATCGTTAGTATGTCATTTATTACCTATTCGTTTGACAGTATTCAATGTAGCTAGTACTTTGACGTTCATTGTATTTTGATTTTTCAAATTTAATTTTTTTTTATGTTTCTTTAGTTTTAATGAATTGATTATTACAAATAAGATTGATAGATGTTGGTACTCATTTATTGGTAATGATATGATATGTTGGTATCGTTAGTATGCCATTTATTACCTATTCGTATGACAGTATTCAATGTAGCTAGTACTTTGACGTTCATTGTATTTTGATTTTTCAAATTTAATTTTTTTTATGTTTCTTTAGTTTTAATGAATTGATTATTACAAATAAGATTGATAGATGTTGGTACTCATTTATTGGGAATGATATGATATGTTGGTATCGTTAGTATGCCATTTATTACCTATTCGTTTGACAGTATTCAATGTAGCTAGTACTTTGACGTTCATTGTATTTCGATTTTTCAAATTTAATATTTTTTTATGTTTCTTTAGTTTTAATGAATTGATTAGTACAAGTAAGTTTGATAGATGTTGGTACTCATTTATTGGTAATGATATGATATGTTGGTATCGTTAGTATGCCATTTATTACCTATTCGTTTGACAGTATTCAATGTAGCTAGTACTTTGACGTTCATTGTATTTCGATTTTTCAAACTTAATATTTTTTAATGTTTCTTTAGTTTTAATGAATTGATTATTACAAATAAGATTGATAGAGGTTGGTACTAATTTATTGGTTATGGTATGATATATTGGTATATTTAGTATGTCATTTATTACCTATTCGTATGACAGTATTCAATGTAGCTAGTACTTTGACGTTCATTGTATTTTGATTTTTCAAATTTAATTTTTTTTTATGTTTCTTTAGTTTTAATGAATTGATTATTACAAATAAGATTGATAGATGTTGGTACTCATTTATTGGTATTAGTTATGTTATGTCATTTAATAATTACTAAGTTTGTGTACAGTTTTGTAAGAATAAATTTTTTAATATTTCTGATCCAGACATATTAAAAAGTTAAAATAATAATATGACTCTTTTATTACTTTGACGTTCATTGTATTTTAATTTTTCAAAATTAATTTCTTTCATGTTTCCTTAGTTTTAATGATTTTGATTATTACAAATAAGATTGATAGTTGGTACTCATTTATTGGTAATGGTATGATATGTCGGTAAGTCATTTATTACCTATTGATAGCATTCAATGTAGTTAGTAGTTTTTCACTCGTGTCTACTAGAAAATTCCACAGTATTCCTGTGTGCCTTTTCTGTATTGTATATAGAGACATTCTAAAAATTCCTAGCTTGTCTGACACTGATCCTGGGGAGTGTCGAATAATAGAAGGGTAATTCTTAACTGTCTTTGTAAAGGAGGGGACCTTCGTCGATCTCATACTCTGTCTTTTCATTATATTTCAAGAAAAGAGTCCACAGGTATCAGTAACGATAGGCACATTTTATTGTTCTATTGTAGTTTAGGGCTTTAAACCAGCAATTGAAAAGGCTTTTCTTCTCTATTTCGTTTACTTAAGTACTGTACACGCCTGATCTTTTCTTTAAGGATACTACTCTTCGCACCACTTCAACCTTTTCTTCTTCGACAGCTGCTCTCAAATACCACGTTCTTCCGTTCAAAGAGATATATCTATATTCTAGCAATTTGAGGGGTATAGAATCCAAGGAGCCCATCTCTTTTTCGCTTTTCAATTTGTGTCCTTTAATCTAGACCGCTCGGAATTAGAAATTCGGTTTGGATTTGGGAAGTTGGACATTTTATAAATTGTATGAGTTTCCATCCAATCAGAATTTAATTGTATCCACTAACAAAGGGATGGGCAAACCTTTTCGGTCGCCGGCCAAAAATTGAAAAAAAAAAAAAAAGTTTGGCTGGCCAAGATACATTTTTTCTAAAATTTTAAAAACAATATGCAAGTATTTCAATTTAAATATGTTAACGAGATGAATGAAATTGCAATTTCATTTTTAAAAGTTCTTTCTATTGAGGTCCGAAGTAAGATGTACTGATTCTAAGGAACGAGGCTAAATGCTCATCTGTCAGTCTACTTCTGAAATAATTCTTTCTAAGGTTCATAGTTGAAAACACTTGTTCACATATATAAGATGAAGGAAACATAGCACTGATTTTCTGGGAGTGAGATATTAAATTTGGGAAACTTACTTTCGACAATGATTTGTAAAACTCTAACTTTGGCATATTTAGAAACAACTGCTTGAGATGATTGTTAGATTGCAATTTAATTAATTCAACTTTCAAATCTGACTTCGCTGCTTCACAATTTGCGTCGAAATGCATGGTAAAAATATCCAATTCTGTTTGAATGGCACTGAAATCTTAAAATCTGCTTTTCAACTCAAAATGCAGTTTTTACAAGCCATCTTTATAATATTAGAATGATATTTCAATAATATTAGAACTCGCGCCAAAAGAAAAAGCCGCTGGCGGGAGTTTAAAATGCGCAGTCTGTCACACGTGAGGTCTAATTCACCTATATTGGATTCCCATGTGTCTGCTCCCCGAGCAAGAGATAACGCTTGTTGGCGCCAATCTACAGCTATAACTAACAAAGAACTTCCGTTTTTAACACTTTACCGATTGAAAGCTGTCTGAGATTGCTATATCCGTCGATTTATGTTTTGTAGAATAAAAATAGAGAAAATAAAAAAATCACCAGTCCTTTGAAAAAGAGGAAGAAAAAAAAAATATTTAATCAAAGTAAAAAAGGAGATGAATATATAATATATAAATATATATTGCTATTAATTTGCTTCGGACCGGCAAATTAAAATTCTATCCGCGGGCCGAATAGAACCTTCCAGAAGGCCGCAGTTGGCCCGCGGGCCGTAGTTTGCCCATCCCTGCACTAACATATAGAAGAAGAAACACATACACAAAGAAAGAAAGAAAATTGAGAAAAAAAAATGGCTGAAATTATTATTATTAAATGTACCACTAAATATGATCTGGTATTGGCCTAGCCGAAATGATATAATTTTTACATTAGTAAACTTCATTAAAAAAATAAAAAAATAAATAAAGATGGCGCTGAAATTTTGAAAGAAAGGCAGAGAAAATATGCTCAGCATAAAAACTTATATACTGAGTATATTTTCATGCCCTCAAATATGATCTGGCATTGGCCCAGCGAAATGATATAATTTTTACTTTAGTAGACTTCATTAGAAAAAAAAAAAAAAAAAAAAAAAAATGGTATTGTAAATTCTAAAAAAAATTTAAAAAAATATGCTCGTTATAAAAACGTAAATTTCATTATTTGCAACATTACATAGATTAATATTATCATTAACTAACCAAATTCTAGCTTCTTCTTCAATGGTACAACAGCCCCATGTTGGGTCAAGAAAGTCTGCCTATCGACAGATTTCGAGACAAGGAATGCTTTCTTTTTAATAAGCTTTTATTAGTTTCACCCGTATGTTTGTTTGTTTGTATGTATGTAACTGATTATTTGGGCTCGGTTTTGCCCTTCTTTAAGAGATCAAATTTAATTTAAACGTTGCAGACTTATCAAAGACCGACGACAATAAAATATTTTGATAAGTTTATTATCTCATCATGATTAGGATCGCCGGGATTATAGATTTTATTTTAACTTATGAAGAGCAATTTAACCCATGTAGAATGAAAGTATTCAGTAAAAACAATCAAACGTACGTGGGACAGCGGCACAATGGATAACGCGCCTGACTACGGATCAGGAGATTCCCTGTTCGAATCCTGGCTGGCTGGACATATTTGCATTTAGCCTTTGTTTTACTCACAATTAAATTATTGTAAGAGTTATATTTCCAGTCCTCCGTACCAGGACCTCATTTAAATAGTATAGTTTAAAAACACTAAGAAACAAGCTTTTAGAGTTAATCAAACTAAAAAGTAAAAAATAAATTAATAGTTTAAAAAAACTAAAAAAACACGTTTTTAGAGTTCATCAAACTAAAAAGTAAAAAATAATTGTTAACATAGGAATAAAATGAATGTCATTGTTCTAAAAGCGTGGGGTGCACGATATCAATAGTTATAATTTTTCACTAGTGTCATTCCGAAATGCAGAAAAATTGTCCGAAATGGAGTTTAAAAATGTCATACAAAGCACCCCACGCTTTTAGAACAATGACATTCATTTTCTCGTCAGTCATTTTATTCCTATGTTAACAATTATTTTTTACTTTTTAGTTTGATTAACTCTAAAAGCGTGTCTTTTAGTTTTTTTAAACTATCCATTTATTATGGGGTAGAGTTGTCTGTCCTACTCTCTACACTCATATTAAACCGGGACCTACGGTTTAAAGTGAATTCCGAACTATACAAACATCCATGGCGTCGCTGGAACTCGAAACCTAAACTTGTGGCACCGACGCCAGTCAATCGGCCATCAAGCCCCCGAATCCTGAGTCGGTGATATATCTTATGATTATAACAAACAAATAAAAAATAAATTAACAAAATTCCCTTTAAAAGCATGGAATTAAAAGAAGATCAATCAGTAACAAGTAAATACTGACATAAAATAAAATGCATCTTTTTTTCTTTTTTTTTTTTTAAACTGTAATAATTAGGCGCTAATATAAAAATGTCAACATTTTTTTTCAAAATTAAATAAATTTTTCTCTCAAATAAGGAAACAAAATAATATTTTTCTTTAAATAAAAATTTTTTCAATCTTTCCATTGTTGCCAGCTGCATCGTAATCTGTAATAATAAAAAATTTCCGACGAAATTCATGTATGAATTTAATTAGTATATACTCATGAAATAACAACAGTAAGCCCCCCCCCACCCCCGAAAAAAAAAATAATACAAATATAAAATATAATGTTTTATGAAATAAGTTTATCATTGTCTTAATAATACCCTAAAATTGGGATGGGCAATACGGCCCGCCTTTTAATTTGCCGGTCCAAGGCAAATTAAAAGAAATATATATTTATATATTATATATCCATCTCCTTTTCTACTTTTATTAAATATTATTTTTTTTTTCTTCCTTTTTTTCAAAGAACTCATAATCTTTTTACTTTCTCTAGCTAAGAACGACTTGTCTCATTTCCCGAGGGTTAAATTCAATACCCTCAATAAATGAAGAGAAGCTTAAAAACTATGTAGATGGCTTCAAAAAACTGAATTTCGAGTTCGAACGCAGATTTCAAGATTTCAGTGCTATTCAAACAGAATTGAATATTTTTACCATGCCCTTTCAATGTAAATTGTGAAGCAGTGAGTTCAGATTTGCAGGTTGAATTCATTGAGTTGCAATCTAACAATCATCTCAGGCAGTTGTTTCTAAATATGCCAAAGTTAGAGTTTTACAAATCGTTATCGAAAATAAGTTTCTCAAAGTTAATATCTCACTCCCAGAAAATCAGTGCTATGCTTGCTTCATTTTAATATATGTGAACTTAATATATATATGAACATTAGAAAGAATTATTTCAGAAGTAGACTGACAGATGAGCATTTTTAGCCTCGTTCTTTAGAATCAGTACCTCTCACTTCGAACTTCACTATAAGGAACTTTTAAACATGAAATCGTAATTTCATTCATCTCATTGACATATTTAAATTGTAATACTTGTATATTGTTTTTAAAAATTTATCTTGGCCCGCCAAACTCTTTTTTTTTCGATTTTTGGCCCGCGACCGAAAAAGTTTGCCCATCCCTGGTATAGTTTAATATTTTTGTATGGTGCTGGCCAATATGGCCGACGTTTTTGCCCATAACAACAAAAAATTTATTAGGTCAGTAGAGACAGCTTAGAAACCGAAAATTCCTCTCTCCCCTCTTTATTTCCTGGAATCGCACCAGGTTCTTTTCTGCGATCTTAACCTTTGACCCCTTCAGGACAAGGTGACAGGTATTTTCGCTCCTCCCCCATTGACAAGGGGATACTCACCCATGGTCAAGTTCATTCTTTAGAAGTGAAGGTAAGTACTCTAGTAAGTTTGGAATGTGAGCAGCTTTTCCAGATCTTGCCCTCTTTGCTATGTTCTATGGGAATTGGGTTGTTGTAAGACCAATTTTTCAAGGACAAATTGGGGCACCAGCAATTCCGGAGAGTATTTTTACTGCTTTCGGTTTCTTTTTATATTTTTAATTTTTCTTATATATATATTTTTTTTCAATTCTTCCATTTTTAATCAAGTTAAATTTTTTTTATTAATTAAAAAAAAAAATTTTTAACAATTCAAGTTGCAACAATTTGGCTTCCCAAAAAAATATTTCTACTTCTTTCGGTTTCTTTTTATATTTTAAATTTTTATTATTATTATTTTTTTTCAATTCTGACATTTTTAATCAAGTTAATTTTTTTTTTTAATTAAAAAAATTTCTTTTAAACAATTCGGTTGGCTTCAACAATTGAAGTAGCAACAATTTGGCTTCACAAAAAAAAATTCTACTATTTTCTTCGTTTTATATTTAAAATTTTTATTATTTTCTTTTAATTCAAGAAAATATCCGCTGGGAAAAATATATCCCATATCTCTATGCTATGAATTTTTTTATTTACTGATAATACGGTGTAAAAAATACTAAAAATACTTAAAACGGAAAAAAAAAAAAAAAAAAATCGAGTACTTCAATTGGGCACAAATAATAATATTAATAATTAACTATAATAATATTAATATTAACAATTCAGCTAAAAATAACAGACAAAACAAACAATTTTAATGAGAATTTTATTAAAAATTGTTCATATAACAGCATTTCAGATAACGAATATCATTTCCTTTGTATTTAAAGTCTATGAAAGCCATACGAAAAAAACAATGTAGCAAAAAATTACTCATAAAAAAACCGTAATTTTCATTAAATCTTGAAAAACATCAAATAAAATTTATTGCATATAAAAATATTTTACGTAATTACATGAAAAATGTCGTTGTTTTATATACCAAACAAAAATGTTTCAACAATCGTTATGTGTTGATTACAAATAAAAAATAGTAAAATCTAAATCAAATGATCCAAATAAAGAGTAATTTTCATGCATTAACGTTGATGCTGACTTTAAATGTCGCAAAAATTAAAAAAAAATATATATAAATATAAAATTTTTTATGTAAAAATAAAAAAAAAATATCACAAATTTTCTGATGTACAGCCTATGAATCTGTGAAAGGTATATACATAGGTTTAATAACATATAAAACACTTCACAAAAAATGCGTATTTTAAAATTATTTCTGTCACTAAATATGAAATAACATCTATAATCTATGAAACTCGCATAAATGACTGTTTTATCTAAAAAAAAAAGAAGGATAATTTTAAATTCATGTATGTTAATTCATAGAAAAAAAATATCTCTTTGACAAATTTTAAAGTCTAATTCCGCATGAAAAGAAAAAAAAAAAAAAAAAAATTCAAGATATAAATGAAAAAAAATTCGAATTTTCCAAATATTTTCTCAATAAATATGAGAAACTATTAATACTTCTTAAAAATATATATAAAAATTTTGCAAGCAAGTATTTAAAACAAAGTACGTATTTTGATACAAGTAATATGTAAAGAATTGCATTCCTCCATAAAAAAAATGTGTAATTTTACTCCTAGGGGTACTCTGGCATCTGTTTTCAATCATGTGATAATAAAAAATGAGACAACAATCAGAATCCGTGAAACTCGCATCAGAATTAAATTATTTTACTCAAAAAATACATACTTTTAAATTCACTTATTCTGTTCCAGGGGAAAAAAATACTACAACAAAATCTAATATTTTAATTCATTTATATAGATTGACAATAACTAATATCTCTTCAAAATTCTCAATGTGCGTTATAAAAAAGTTCGTTAAAATTAAAACGACTCAAGAAAAATTTCGCAATTTTCATTCAATTACGTTGTTTCTGACAACGAAATAATGTACAAAAATATAAATCCCTCTATACAAAAATGTGTAATATTCAAACATTTTTGGCACTAAATATAAAGATGCACTCTAATTCGTGAAACTCACATATGAACTATATTACTTTATTAAAAAATAAAAAAAGGGTAATTTTAAATTCATTCATATAAAATTATAAAATCTACATTCCTTCATAAAAAAAAATGCGTCATTTTTAAACGTGTAGCAGTTTGGCATCATTCAATCATCATTATACACAAAACTCACATCAAAATTAAATTATTTTATTTAAAAAATGCGTAATTTTTAACTCCTTCGTGTAACATTGTAAAAAACTACATTCATTCATAAAAAAAATGCGTAATTTTTAATCGTGTAGCACTTTGGCATCATTCAATAATCATAGTCTGTGAACCTCACATCAGAATTAAATTATTTTATTCAAAAAATGCGTACTTTTAAATTCACCCATACTGTTTCAGGGGAAAAAAAAAAAATACCTACTACAAAATTTATCATGAAACACATAGTAATTTTAATGTGCGTCATGGTGAAACTACATACAAAATGAATAAAAATACTAAAATAAAATACGCATTCATTTTAGCATTTTAATTCATTTGTATATATTCAAACAACAAGTAATATTTCTTCAACATTCATTGTGTTTATGTTCGTATGTTCATATTATGTATATTTGTTATGTTCATTGTGTGTTAGCAATAAATATATACACTCTTAACTGGTGAAACTCGCATATGAACTATAATAATTTATTAAAATAATGCGTAATTTTAAATTCATTCATGTAACACTGTAAACAACTACAATCCTTCATACAGAGATGCGTAATTTTTACTCCTGTGGCAGTTTGACATCATTTTTCAATCATGTGCCAATAAAAATGAGACAATAATCATAATCGATGATGCTCATATCAGAATTAAATTATTTTATTCAAAAAAATGCTGAATTTTATATTCACTCATGCGGTTTCAGAGAGAGAAAAAACGCTACTACAAAATCTATCAAGAAACACATAGTAATTTTAATGTGTGTCATTTTGCAACTGTACACATAAAACGAGTTAAAATACTAAACTAAAATACGCATTATTTATTTTAATGCATTTGTATATATTCAGACAACAGCTAATATTTCTTCAACATACAGCGTGTGTGTAAAACGATTTAGTTAAAATTAAAGCAATTCAAGCAAAAATAACGCATTTTACGTTCGTCTACTCAGGGGTCTCCAAACTTTCCACCCTTAGGGCCGTTTACTCCAGTAAGTACCAAGGGCCAAAACCGTTTGAATTTTTCTGCCATTATATATAATTTCTAGACCAGTCGCCAAGTATTCGCTCTGAGCACGCATATACTTGCTAACTACAAACTATTGTCAGTGAAAAATCACAATTACATAAATCTCATTAGTATTTTTTTTTTCAAGCGGATACCCCACGGTTTCATTCGCGTTCATTTAGTTTTTCCTTTCCTGAGGGATTTTCTGGATAAAAATCATAGGTTCAATTCAGGATATATACATTCCAAACATCGATATACATACATATGCGATACTCTTTACCCCAACATAACTACCGAGGGTAACCGTGGGATGTTCACTAGTTTATAATGTTAGTAGGATTCATTTCAATTACTTGTTAGTTGTTATGCTTAAGTTAAATTTTCTGTGTATTATGCTTGCCATTAAGCTTTACCTAGAAAGTCAATAAAACCGAGTTATTATCATTCTGGGTTTTTTTATCCAACTTAATACAACAACAATAAGCTATTCGCTATCGCGGGCTGGATGGATGACATTGGCGGGTCGTAGTTTGGTGACCCCTGGTCTGCGTTGTTTCTGACAACGAAGCATTGTACAAAAATATAAATCCCTCAATTAAAAAATGTGTAATATTCAAAAATTTTTGGCAATAAATATAAGGGTATACTCATAACTCGTAAAACTCATATGTGAACTATATTACTTTATTATAAAAAAGCGTAATTTTAAATTCCTTCACAAAACTAATCTAACTAATTACTCTCTAAAAACTTTTCTAACTAATTTAAGATGTGGAGGTATTGTGGTTCTTAAAACCACCTAGGAACTCCGTAACAGGTACGCCCGTTGCCCTTCACAAAAAAAATGCGTACTTTTTAAGCGTGTAGCAGTTTGGCTTCATTCAATCCGCATATTTCGTAATACTCACATCAGAATTAAAATATTTTATTAAAAAAAAAAAGTGAGCAATTTTAAATTCATTCATGTTGTTTCAGGGGAAAAAAATTCGCTACCACAAAGCTATTATGACGTAGAAATAAAATAAAAAAAAAATTACAAAGATAGGGTACCTGCATCTAGGCTGACACATTGTCAATAATAGTAAATAATGAAATAATAAATTATATACACATATATTATTGATTAAAATAGTGTAATAATAAAATATAAACACTTGATAAATTTTTTTTTTCTCATATCTAAAAGCTTACTTTTAATGAAACTAAAACTAGGTCATCTGTGCTTTATTTTATTCTTTCAAGAAAAATTAAAAAAAAAAAAAAAAATGTCGATTAGAAATTATTTAAACGAAAAATTAAAAATTTCTATGTAAAAACGATAGCAATGTCTGTTAAGAAGATGGACAAATAAAATTTTGTGTGCATGTAATCTCTAAATATAAAAAGCTCTCTACTTTTACAGCTAGTTAATGGTCAAATAAGAACCGAAAACGATCTGGTATTATTGTGTGAGTTGAAATAAGTGGGAGGTTTCGTTTTCATGGACAAACAACAACAAACAAGGGGAAAACATCTGCTTGTTTGGGGGGTCTCGAGAAACGACTTTTATTATTTGTCCAAAGTTCCAAAGCCAATGTTGTTTTTCTTTCCTGAAAACGGCAAAAATCGGTCAGAATAATAACAATTCTGGGTAGTTTTCTATTTCGGAAACGGACATGTAGATTTTATTCTATTTTCATATTTCAGTTATCTCGAAAATATTGTTCTTTTATTGCAGTTAATTTATACAAATGTATTTTAAGGGCAATAATTTTTTTTATGTTTTCTAATGATATTATGTGGGACTAGATGGCCGTGTGACTAACGCTCTGGCGCCTGGGTTTTAGTCCCGGTTTTGCCATGGATGTAGGGGTTCAGAATCCACTTTAAACCGTTGGTCCCGGTTTAATATGACTACTACGCCACATTACTGTGCCTAGAGTTGAGTTGCCCCTTTACAGTTTAGGAATGACGTGGGTGAAAGAAAAGTTTGATTGGGCTCTGTGACTCTCTACGGTCATAGGAGATCGGGACCTACGGTTTAAAGTGGATTCCGGACCACTACAAACATCCATGGCACCGCTGGGATTTGAACCTGAAACCTGTGGTACCGAGTGCCAGAGCGCTAGCCACTCGGCCATCGGGCTTCTACGGTCTAAAATGACTGTAGAGCTCTGGGAGTAGGGCTGGCAACCCTACCCTGTAAAAATATATTATCTCCTGTTTCGGAATCTGCCAGTAGGCAGATGGCCATGGACTGTAGTACCAGGGTTTAATTTGGTTTGTCGCTCTACGACCATTTTGTGCACACGGGGACTAAACAGACCGGGACCTGCAGCTTAACGTGGATTCCGAACTACTCAGAAACATTCATGGCATCGCCAGGATTCGAACCTGAAGCCTGTGATACCAAAAGCCAGAGCGTTAACCAATCGGCCTTCAAGCCACCATAGTGCCAGTGCCAGGGAGTTAGTTAGCTAGATCTGAAGGATTTTGAAAATTTTGTCGAACAAATTCAATGATTTTTTATCGTACTCGTATATTGATGAAAACAGTTTTTGCATATCAGAGTATTTTTTTACAACTTTAAAAATTGTAGCATTTGTAATCGCTTAAAAGTTGACCTTGATATCCGTATGCTCTGAACTTGTTTGCAAAAAAATATAAATCCCTTAAAAATAACAATGCTAAATCACCAGCTTGCATGATAGAATAGCTTAAAATAAACAAAAGAAATTTGTACATTTTAATCCCAAAGTTGCTTTATTTGTAATGCATTAAATCTTTTTTTGTTCTAAATAATAAAATAGCTTCTATAAGATCTTTTATTGTTGTTCCAGGATAGCTTTTGATAAGCTTCAGTGCTGAGAAAAGTGTCTCAACTCTCAATTGGTATGCTGGTAAAGCAATCACTGTCTTTGCTGATGGTTGTGACAGATTATAGAAGGATGCATTTGAATTGTCTCCTTAACGTTCATTTTAACGTTAATTCCTAGAATGGCAGAAAGTAACTATTATTTTTAAAAAGTCGAAAGGCGGATTTTTAAACGACTCCCACTCTCAATTGCTTCAGAAATACTCTACTTTCGACTGTTTGTTCTTGATTCCGACTCCCAATTACATCACATTACTTTAGACTCCTTGCTCTCGACTCCGATTCTCGATTATTTCACAAGTACTCTACCTTCAATTCCTTGCGCTTGACTCCGACTCCCAATTACATCACATTACTCTACCTTTGACTCTTTGTTTCGGATTTTCCGACTGTTAATTACTCCACAAATACTCTACTATCGACTTCTTGCCCCCGACTCCGATTACCGATTACTCCAGAAATACTCTACCTTCAACTCCTTGCTCTGGATTCTGATTCCCAATGACATCACAAATACTCTATCTTTGACTCCTTGTTCTCGAATCCGACTATTGCTTCACAAATATCTACCATCGACTCCGACTCCCGATTACTTTACAAATACTCTACTTTAGGTTCCTGGCTCTCGATTCCGACTCAATTGCATCACATTACTCTAGCTTTGACTCCTTGTTCTCGAATCCGACTATTGCTTCACAAATATCTACCATCGACTCCCGATTACTTTACAAATACTCTACTTTAGAATCCTGGCTCTCGATTCCGACTCAATTGCATCACATTACTCTAGCTTTGACTCTTTGTTTTCGACTCTAACTCGCAAATAAAATTAAAAATTATCTTTATCAAAAGAAAAAAAAAAAAATTATCTTTATCAAAAGAAAAAAAAAAATTATCTTTATCAAAAGGAAAAAAAAAATTTATCTTTAATTGTGGCAATTTTTTTTCCCGAACCTCACTTTCCACAAGTTACGGGTTTAGGTGTGTCACGTTAAGAAACAGGGATCCGCAGGTGTAGGTTAAGAAATAGAGAACGTTCCGCCTACTTCCTGTCTACTACGCTAGCAAGAGAGGATAGGGGTGAGAAAAAATTCCTTAGATAGGGGGTAAGCAGAACAAGGTGGTAGATTCTCCCTCTCTTTTTTAGCTTTTGGTATTTTCGAATGCTGCTTATTATTTTAAAACCCATAAATTTCATTTAAATTAACAAGTTTCTTTCTTTTTTAAATGCTAATCTTTAAAAAAAAATTTTTTTACCGTTTTTATTTGTGTGATTTTGTATTAAAGAATGAATGTTATATCGTGCTTAATAATCGATATTAACAATTTTTTTCTTTTTTTTAAATTTTAATCCATAACAAATTTTTTTTACCGTTTTTATATGTTTCATTTTGTATTAAAGAACGAATGTTATATGTTTAATAGCCGATATTAACAAGTTTCTTTTTCTTTTAAATATTAAACTTTACAAATTTTTTTAACTAGTTTTATTTGTGCGATTTTTGTATTAAAGAACGAATGTTATGTCGTGTTTAATAGCCGATATTAACAAGCTTCTTTCTTTTTTTTAAATTTTAACCTTTAAAAATTTTTTATTGGTTTTATTTGTGGGATTTTTGTATTAAAGAACGGATGTTATGTCGTGTTTAATAGCCGATATTAACAAGCTTCTTTCTTTTTTTTAAATTTTAACCTTTAAAAATTTTTTTTATTGGTTTTATTTGTGGAATTTTATATTAAAGAACGATTGTTATATCATGTTTAATAATCGATATTAACAAGTTTCTTTCTTTTTTAAATGTTAATCTTTAAAAAAACATTTTTACTTTTTTTTTTATTTGTGTGATTTTATATTAAAGAACGAATGTTATGGTGTTTAATAATCGATATTAACAAGTTTCTTTCTTTTTTAAATGTTAATCTTTAAAAAAACATTTTTATTTTTTTTTTCATTTGTGTGATTTTATATTAAAGAACGAATGTTATGTCGTGTTTAATAATCGATATTAATAAGTTGTTTTTTTTTTTTTTTTTTTTATGGTGTTTAATAATCGATGCTTAATCTTTAAAAAAAAAAAAATTAAAAAACGAATGTTATGTCGTGTTTTATTTGTGTGATTTTTTATTTTGTATTTTGTATTTTTTTTTTTTTTTTTTTTTTTTTTTTTTTAATTTTAACCTTTAAAACATTTTTTTACTGTTTTTATTTGTGTGATTTTGTATTAAACAACGATGTCATGTTTAATAGCCGATATTAACAAGCTTCTTTCTTTTTTTTAAATTTTAACCTTTAATTTTTTATTTTTTTATTGGTTTTATTTGTGTGATTTTATATTAAAGAATGAACGTTATGTCGTGTTTAATAGCCGATATTTTTCCACGATCGAAAGTACAAATAACCTTGTTTTCTGCGTTAAACTATGTTTGGCCTATATTTTATCGCCTTTATAAAACCTGACCTTCATTGACGTTGAATCATGTTGCACAGAAGTTTGCGGAAACGGAGTTAGTGTCTCTCCACACAGTAATGAAATGCATGTATTGGTAGCGAACGCAACCACTGAACAAACAAAAGCCGGCGTCTTTGAAACGCGTTAGGCGGGAAAAATCTACGAGCAACAGCATACTTGGAAGCCGTAGTTGCAGTTGTTATCGCAGAGTTTTTGATGAGTTAAGAGTTTCGGAAATGGATACGAATCCGCATTTGTTACATGATTATTTTGCAGTTTTGATTCTTATCGTTTATGAATCTAATCGCCTCTAACTTTTTTTCGAACCTCCTTTTTTATCATTTTCATTTAATTATTTATTCAATTCCTTCTATTAGCTCACACTCTCCCTATATATATCTTGTTCAAATTTTCAATCGTTAATGAAATACTTTTTATTCATATACTTTTTTTTATACTTTTTTATACATTTATACTTTTTATTTTATTCATTTTATTTTTGAACTTGTAGTGGATGACACTTGATGTTAATGCAGTTTTTTCAAATGTTAATTAAGTAAATAAATTTGATTAATTAATTTTAGTTTTTTTTAGATTTAAGTTACATATATCTACCAATAGATGGCGCCAGATAAACTTAAAAAAATGAATGAAA
Source organism: Caerostris darwini (assembly GCA_021605075.1). Lineage (NCBI taxonomy): Eukaryota > Metazoa > Arthropoda > Arachnida > Araneae > Araneidae > Caerostris > Caerostris darwini. The sequence goes on along the minus strand of BPLQ01007670.1, from coordinate 94,682 downwards.
ATTATTTACAAAGGACTTTCTGCAATGTAGTGAAAAAAAGTAGGAATTGACTTTAAATTTTTTTTTTTATATTACTTGTATTATTATTATGAATATGAATAGAGATGATGTCCTTTTGGTATGCGGCTTATGCAGAAATTTATGAAAAGATCGCCGATCACGCACATGAAGAAAAAATAATAATAATTATTATTATTATTATCTTAAAAGCATTTATTTTTTCTTATTATATAATATACAAATAACGTAATGTACAAATAAATAAATAAATACAAAAATTCTAATACAAGAAAAATAAGTAAATATAAATCAAATAAAACACTGTAAAATGCTCGATGCTATTTTAAATAAATAAATAAATAAAAAATACCGAAAGCAATCTTGGGGAGGGGGACACGTTAGAAGGTATTTAATAAAAAATAAACAATCGAATGCTAACGTTCGTTACTATCATAACAGAGTCTCTTCGTTTCTAAAAGCAATGACTGTAACGCATGCCATCAGCAGATTCAATACAACATCCTCTTGCACGCTATCCTACTCTAGATGAAATGCAAAATGAATAATAGTTGCATATCGGCAGTTGCTGTGTTTTAACATATATATATATTATGTATCTCACGAGGTTGATGTATTAATAGTTTACACGGGAAACATACATTAATATTTTTTTATGGATCTCACGGGATTGATGAATGTTAAAATACACTTTGGGAAATATGTATTAATATTTATTTTGTCTCTCCAGTTTGATGCATGTTCAAATAGCGAAAGATCCATGAATTTATATTTTTTACGTATCACACGGGATTGATGCATGTTAAAATAGCTAAAGATCCATCAATTAATATTTTTTTATGTATCACGGGACTGATGCATGTTAAAATAACTGTTAGATCCATGAATTAATATTTTTTTGTATCACACGGGACTGATGCATGTTAAAATAACTGTAAGATCCAACAATTAACATTTTTTTGCGTATCTCACGGGACTGATGCATGTTAAAATAGCTAAAGATCCATGAATTAACATTTTTTTACGTATCTCACGGGACACATGCATGTTAAAATAACTATAAGATCCAAGAATTAATATTTTTTACGTATCACACGGGATTGATGCATGGTAAAATAAGTGTAAGATACATGAATTAATATATTTTAACGTATCTCACGGGACTGATGCATGTTAAAATGCTAGTTGAGAAATATGTATTATTATTATTTTATGAATCTCATTGGAATGTTGCATGTTAAAATATATTGTGAGCTCAATGCATTAATATATTTTTTATGAATATCACGGGATTGTTGCATGTTAAAATATATTGTTAATATTTTTTATGTAGCTCAATGCATTAATATATTTTTTATGAATATCACGGGATTGTTGCATGTTAAAATATATTGTGAGCTCAAAGCATTAATATATTTTTTTTGAATCACACGGGATTGTTGCATGTTAAAATATATTTTTTTAATATATTTTTTATGAATATCACGGGATTGTTGCATGTTAAAATATATTGTGAGCTCAATGCATTAATATATTTTTTATGAATATCACGGGATTGTTGCATGTTAAAATATATTGTGAGCTCAATGCATTAATATATTTTTTATTGTGAGCTCAATGCATTAATATATTTTTTATGAATATCACGGGATTGTTGCATGTTAAAATATATTGTGAGCTCAATGCATTAATATATTTTTTATGAATATCACGGGATTGTTGCATGTTAAAATATATTGTGAGCTCAATGCATTAATATATTTTTTATGAATATCACGGGATTGTTGCATGTTAAAATATATTGTGAGCTCAATGCATTAATATATTTTTTATGAATATCACGGGATTGTTGCATGTTAAAATATATTGTGAGCTCAATGCATTAATATATTTTTTATGAATATCACGGGATTGTTGCATGTTAAAATATATTGTGAGCTCAATGCATTAATATATTTTTTATGAATATCACGGGATTGTTGCATGTTAAAATATATTGTGAGCTCAATGCATTAATATATTTTTTATGAATATCACGGGATTGTTGCATGTTAAAATATATTATGAGCTCAATGCATTAATATATTTTTTATGAATATCACGGGATTGTTGCATGTTAAAATATATTGTGAGCTCAATGCATTAATATATTTTTTATGAATATCACGGGATTGTTGCATGTTAAAATATATTGTGAGCTCAATGCATTAATATATTTTTTATGAATATCACGGATTGTTGCATGTTAAAATATATTGTGAGCTCAATGCATTAATATATTTTTTATGAATATCACGGGATTGTTGCATGTTAAAATATATTGTGAGCTCAATGCATTAATATATTTTTATGAATATCACGGGATTGTTGCATGTTAAAATATATTGTGAGCTCAATGCATTAATATATTTTTTATGAATATCACGGGATTGTTGCATGTTAAAATATATTGTGAGCTCAATGCATTAATATATTTTTTATGAATATCACGGGATTGTTGCATGTTAAAATATATTGTGAGCTCAATGCATTAATATATTTTTATGAATATCACGGGATTGTTGCATGTTAAAATATATTGTGAGCTCAATGCATTAATATATTTTTTATGAATATCACGGGATTGTTGCATGTTAAAATATATTGTGAGCTCAATGCATTAATATATTTTTTATGAATATCACGGGATTGTTGCATGTTAAAATATATTGTGAGCTCAATGCATTAATATATTTTTTATGAATATCACGGGATTGTTGCATGTTAAAATATATTGTGAGCTCAATGCATTAATATATTTTTTATGAATATCAATGTTGCATGTTAAAATATATTTTCAATGCATTAATATATTTTTTATGAATATCACGGGATTGTTGCATGTTAAAATATATTGTGAGCTCAATGCATTAATATATTTTTTATGAATATCACGGGATTGTTGCATGTTAAAATATATTGTGAGCTCAATGCATTAATATATTTTTTATGAATATCACGGGATTGTTGCATGTTAAAATATATTGTGAGCTCAATGCATTAATATATTTTTTATGAATATCACGGGATTGTTGCATGTTAAAATATATTGTGAGCTCAATGCATTAATATATTTTTTCACGGGATGAATATCACGGGATTGTTGCATGTTAAAATATATTGTGAGCTCAATGCATTAATATATTTTTTATGAATATCACGGGATTGTTGCATGTTAAAATATATTATGAGAGCTCAATGCATTAATATATTTTTTTATGAATCTCACGGGATTGTTGCATGTTAAAATATATTGTGAGCTCAATGCATTAATATATTTTTATGAATCTCACGGGATTGTTGCATGTTAAAATATATTGTGAGCTCAATGCATTAATATATTTTTTATGAATATCACGGGATTGTTGCATGTTAAAATATATTGTGAGCTCAATGCATTAATATATTTTTTATGAATATCACGGGATTGTTGCATGTTAAAATATATTGTGAGCTCAATGCATTAATATATTTTTTATGAATATCACGGGATTGTTGCATGTTAAAATATATTGTGAGCTCAATGCATTAATATATTTTTGAATGCATGAATATCACGGGATTGTTGCATGTTAAAATATATTATGAGCTCAATGCATTAATATATTTTTTATGAATATCACGGGATTGTTGCATGTTAAAATATATTGTGAGCTCAATGCATTAATATATTTTTTATGAATATCACGGGATTGTTGCATGTTAAAATATATTGTGAGCTCAATGCATTAATATATTTTTTATGAATATCACGGGATTGTTGCATGTTAAAATATTATGAGCTCAATGCATTAATATATTTTTTATGAATATCTGACGGAGCTCAATGTTCATGTTATAAAATAAATTGTGAGTTCAATGCATTAATATTTTTTTTATGAATCTCATTTGATTGACGCATGTTAAAATATATCATGAGCTCAATGCATTAATATATATTTTTATGATTCTGACTGGATTAATGCATGTTAAGTTTCTCGTATCCACTTATGTATGCTACGAGCAGACCATCGACGGGCGATGAGAGTAGATTGCATTTCTAGAAGATTTGGAGCTATCAGCCTGGATATACATATGATATGAGAAAAACCCTGAAAACTCCTACCACGTAACATAACTACGATGCGAGACACTTTCAAACATACTGCCACAATTGCCATCCAGGCTCCTCGTTTCTGAAAGTAGTGATGATTCCAATGTAAGCCAAGAATGGTTTTGAACCTGAAACCTTCCTGCATGTTCGGTGCTCAAATTAACTTTGGCCCACAATTCATGGAAAAATTGAAAGTAAGCATTAAATATTTGCATATGTATGTATATAATTTGAAAAACTCTCACCGTATCGATGCACATTTCCAAATGCACTGTCACACAATCGCCATCGATTCTACTCTTATCTAGCAGCAGTGACTGCAATTCCACCCTCAGTTCTCCTGTATGAGGGCTGCATTGGGCCACGAGTGTGCCAATGACTTATTACAAGGTAAAAAACATAATCGATTATACTGTTGCTCTAATGCAGCTGGCAATACAGAGACAGTTAATCTTTATACCATAAGCAAATTCTACACTACTGTTACTTATTTAGACCTACCAGGATGAAGATATGCTATGGACGCGAGTAACACTACCCCCACAACGCTCTATGACCCTATTAGACCGGTACATACAGTTTAAAGTGGATCTCGAACCACTGCAAACATCCATGGCACCACAGACACTGGAACCCGAAACCTGTAATACAGAGCGCTAGTCAATCGGGACATCAGGCCTTACCTAATCATTAGAATCAATAATTGTTGAAAGAACACCTTATTTCGATATGCGTTAGAGCAAAATGCGATACCACGTTAGGATTTCTCATAAAATAAATAATTTAAATCATTAATCACCCTTTTTTTTCCTTTAATACAGCTGGCAAATACTTAGACAGCTATATTTTTTATGCTATGCAAGGGCTGCATCGACATTACTCAGTACGGACGCGGAGTAACAATACCCCCGCAACGCTCTACGATCCTATGAGGCTGGAACCTACCGCACCGTCTGGACTCGAACCCAAAACCTGAGGTACCGAGCACCAGAGCGCTAGCCACTTGGCCATTTGGGCCCTTATATCAAACTATGTATATATATTGATATGTGCTTGTGTATGTAATTTAAAAACTCCCACCATAAATATCAATGCACGTTTTCAAATGCAATGTCACAATCGCCATCGATTCTACTTTTATCTGACAGCAGTGACTGCAATTCAACTCTCAGTCTGCATGATAGCTGCATTGGGCCACGAGTATGGCAATGTCTTATTACAACGTAAAATCATAATAACGTAATCGATTATTATTAGGTAAAAAAAAGAAGACTTATGCTAACTATTTTCCAGCCATCAGATAATGCTAGGTTCGAATATTCCGTTATGCACTTCTCGCAATTGATTTAGGCTAAACGCGTGCAGCACAGCATCCGAAGCAGTCCTATGACAGGGTCGATAGCTCTTTAAAAAAGAACGGGTTTCGCAATACCGGTAGTGGAACCCGGCAGACGACAGTCATCACTAGAATACAAAGAGAGAGAGGGAGCACAGAACCATCTCACTCTCGGCAGACGGGCCCCGCTCATGGGAGAGCTAAATTTAGTTCGCTCGCTCAGAAAGCCGACCGCACGAGAGATTCAGAAAAAGAGTCTTTGCCCCCCCCTCTTTGGAATCGTACCAAGCCCCGAATTCGCAGCTGTAGAATGTGAGGCTTTTCCCGCCCCAGACGAAACAACCCACCCTTTCCCAAATGAACTCTTGCTTCGAGTAAAAGTCGCTCAATTCTTCATCGTTCGTATCTCGGCACATGAAGAAATCTAAATTTGAGACTTCCTTTTACCCTGCGAAAGCATCCATTCTTGCCGAAAAAAAGTCTTGCTTCCAGTATCAACTATTTAATTCCTCTTTATTTGTCTTCCCTTCTCCCAAACTAAACAATTCAATCTTCGTCTTCCCTTAACACAGACGAAATAACCCACCCTTTCCCAAATGAACTCTTGCTTCGAGTAAAAGTCGCTCAATTCTTCATCGTTCGTATCTCGGCACATGAAGAAATCTAACTTTGAGACTTCCTTTTACCCTGCGAAAGCATCCATTCTTGCCGAAAAAAGTCTTGCTTCCAGTATCAACTATTTAATTCCTCTTTATTTGTCTTCCCTTCTCCCAAACTAAACAATTCAATCTTCGTCTTCCCTTAACACAGACGAAACAACCCACCCTTTCCCAAATGAACTCTTGCTTCGAGTAAAATTCGCTCAATTCTTCATCGTTCGTATCTCGGCACATGAAGAAATCTAAATTTGAGACTTCCTTTTACCCTGCGAAAGCATCCATTCTTGCCGAAAAAGTCTTGCTTCCAGTATCAACTATTTAATTCCTCTTTATTTGTCTTCCCTTCTCCCAAACTAAACAATTCAATCTTCGTCTTCCCTTAACACAGACGAAACAACCCACCCTTTCCCAAATGAACTCTTGCTTCGAGTAAAATTCGCTCAATTCTTCATCGTTCGTATCTCGGCACATGAAGAAATCTAAATTTGAGACTTCCTTTTACCCTGCGAAAGCATCCATTCTTGCCGAAAAAAAGTCTTGCTTCCAGTATCAACTATTTAATTCCTCTTTATTTGTCTTCCCTTCTCCCAAACTAAACAATTCAATCTTCGTCTTCCCTTAACACAGACGAAACAACCCACCCTTTCCCAAATGAACTCTTGCTTCGAGTAAAATTCGCTCAATTCTTCATCGTTCGTATCTCGGCACATGAAGAAATCTAAATTTGAGACTTCCTTTTACCCTGCGAAAGCATCCATTCTTGCCGAAAAAAAGTCTTGCTTCCAGTATCAACTATTTAATTCCTCTTTATTTGTCTTCCCTTCTCCCAAACTAAACAATTCAATCTTCGTCTTCCCTTAACACTAACGAAACAACCCACCCTTTCCCAAATGAACTCTTGCTTCGAGTAAAAACCACTCAATTCGTCATCATTCGTATCTCGGCACATAAAGAAATCTTTGATGTGCTATGTGCTTTAATTTGAGAAATGAATAATGTTTTATGCGCCTTAATTTACGAATTTCATTCGCCACAGAGAAAATTAATTTCGGAGGCATTTTAATTTGCGGATTTCCTTCTCCCAGATGAAAGAATCCACTCTTTCTGAAATGCTTCGAGTAAAAGCCTCAGTACTACTCTTGTTTCGAGTAAAAGCCTCAGTATTACTCTTGCTTCCAGTAAAAGCCTCAGTACTACTCTTTTACCCTGCGAAAGCCTCCAGTATTACTCTTGCTTCCAGTAAAAGCCTCTTTAGTACTACTCTTCTCCCAAACTAAAAGCAATTTACTCTTGCTTCCAGTAAAAGCCTCAGTACTACTCTTGCTTCGAGTAAAAGCAGTCCAATTCTTTATCATTCGTATCTCGGCACATAAAGATATCTATAATATGTTATATTCTTCAATTTACGAAGGCTAAAATGTGTTATGTGCTATAATTTACGAATTTCATTCTCCAAAGAGAAAATTAATTTCGGAAACTTTTTAATTTGAGGCTTTCCTTGTCGCAGACGAAAGCATCCATTCTTTCCGAAATGAACTCTTGTTTCGAGTAAAAGCCACTCAATTCGTCATCATTCGAATCTCGACACATAAAGAAATGTATAAATAATGTGTGATGTGCTTTAATTTACGAATTTCATTCACCACAGAGAATATTAATTTCGGAGACTTCCTTTGTCCCAGACGAAGGCATCCTCTCTTTCCAAAATAAACTCTTGCTTCGAGTCAATTGCTCGTCATTCGTATTTGGACACATAAAGAAATCTATTAATAATGCGTTATGAACTTCAATTTACTAATTTTAGTCTACACAGAGATTTGGAGAGTAAAATTCGTAAATTGATCCAATTTCGGAGACTTTAATTTGAGACTTCCTTTCTCCCTGACGAAAGCATCCTCTTTTTCGGAAATGAACTCTTGCTTCCATTAAAAACTATTTAATTCCTTATCCCTCGTATCTCAACTCATAAAGAAATATATAAATAATGTGTGATGTGCTTCAGTTTACGAATTTCATTAGCCACAGAGAAAAATTAATTTTGGAGACCTTTTAATTTGAGGCTTCTCTCAGACGAAATAGTTCACTCTTTCCGAATTGCTTCGAGTAAAAGTCCTCCAATTCCTCCTCATTCGTTATCTTGTCACATAAAGAAATCTATTAAAATGTGTTATGTGCATCAGTCTACGAATTTCATTCGCCACTATGAAAATTTGAGGCTTTCCTCGTCGCAGACGAAAGAATCCACTCTTTCCGAAATGCTTCGAGTAAAGGCCTCAGTACTACTCTTGCTTCGAGTAAAAGCCCTCCAATTCTTCATCATTCGTATCTCAACACATAAAGAAATCTATATATGCTTCAATTTACGAATTTCATTCGCCACAGAGAAAATATATTTCGCAGACATTATTATTTGGGGCTTTGCGCCCCAGACGAAAGCATTCACTCTTTCAGAAATGAACTCTTGCTTCGAGTGAAAGCCCCTCAATTCCTCATCATTCGTATCTCGAAGCATAAAGAAATAGATAAATAATGTGTTATGCATCTTAATTCAGGAATTTTATGCTCTTCAGAGAAAATTAATTTTGGAGACTTTTTAATTTAAAATTTCCCATTCCTCATCCACTCATCATTTAATTCCTGATCATCATCATCCTTATCCCAGACGAAAGCATCCATTCTGTCCGAAATGAACTCTTGCTTTGAATGAACGACACTCAATTCCTCATCATTCGTATCTCATATCCCAGACGAAAGCATCCGTCCTTTCTGAAATGAACTCTTGCTTCCACGAAAAACTAATTAATTCCTCATTATTCATCTTCCCTTCTCCCAAACTAAACAATTCACCCTTTCCGAAATGAACTCTTGCTTCGAACGAAAGCTCCTCAATTCCTCATCGTTCGTATCTCATATCCCAGACGAAAGCATCCATTCATTCCGAAATGAACTCTTGCTTCCGGTAAAAACTATTTAATTCCTCATTATTCGTCTTCCCTTCTCCCAAACTAAACAATTCACTCTTTCCGAAATGAACTCTTGCTTCGAATTAAAGGTACAAAATTCCTCATCATTCGTATCTCGACACTTGAAGAAATCTATTCATAATGTGTTATGTGCTTCAATTTACAAATTTTATACTCGACAGTGAAAATTAATTTCGGAGACTTTATAATTTGAGGTGTCCCTTTTCCCAGCGAAAGCATGCATTTTTTTTCGAAATGAACTGTTGCTTCGAGTGAAAGCCCTTCAATTCGTCATCATTCGCATCTCGACACATACAGAAATCTTTTAATAATACGTTATGTTCTTCAATTTACGAATTTTACTCTCCACAGAGATTTGGTGAGTAAAATTTGTAAATTGATCCAATTTCGGAGATTTTAATTTGAGATTTCCTTTCTCCCAACGAAAGCATCCACTTTTTCGGAAATGAACTCTTCCTTCCAGTAAAAACTATTTAATTCCTTATTACTCGTATCTTAACTTTTGAAGAAATCTACTCATAATGTGTTATGTGCTTCAATTTACGGATTTTATTCTCGACAGAGAAAATTTAGTTTCAATATACGATTTCTACATAGTAACTAATTCTCTTTTATGTATATATAAAAAAAAATCTTATTGGGGAGTTCGTATTTCAGGGGATATTCGTTGAAAATTTATTCGTATTTTTCTTTTCTCCACACCTGATCCCCCCTCCCCTGTATCTAGGACTCTGAAGCCCCAAGCAGTTAATAAGTTGAGGGTGGAACATCGGTGAGCCTCATGTTTATCACGAATAGCCCACTGACGGGTGATGGAGGAAGACGGATCTTTCCGGGAGGAATTTTAGGGATAACTATTCCACATTTGCGTTTTACATGGGAGAAAATCTGGAAAACATCCTGGCAGCCTATCTATTGATGCGAGACGGTTTACACATATTTTCACGACTACCATCGATTCTTCGGTTTTCCGCAATGACTACAACTATGCCACCAGTGGTTTCAAACCTAAGTCCCCTTGCATCTCACGAAATAGTTAATGACAAATCGCTATTTTGAAACCTTATAGAGTATTTTTATCCTAAGTTGGGAGGATATATATATATCATTATCATCATCATCAGTGGCGCGATAGCCCCATGGTGGACCAAGGCCGTCTGCTTGCTGGCAGATTTTCAGCTCTGTAGCCATATCAGACCGGGACTTACGGTTTAAAGTGGATTCCGAACCATTATAAATATCCGTGGTACCAACGACGTGAACCCGAAACCTGTGCCACCGAGCGCTAGTCACTCATCCATCAGGCTCCCTATATATATATACACACACCAAAAATATGAGAAACTCATTCTAGAGGAACTATCGATACACGCTTTCAAACACATTGTCACAATCAGCATCGGGTCTCCTAATTTCTGATAGCAAAGACTGCAACAGTCGCCGTCAGCGGATTCAAATTTGAGCTCTTCTGCATTATTTGAGCAGTGCACGTTTCCATTGAGCTGTGAATCGGGAAGTTCAAGTGATTGAAATGAACATACTAGCCTTCCGTTCAGTAACATTGCAATTAACCCCTTCCTTGAAAACTCCATCTTTGGATCGGTGATGGGATGACAGAAGGATTTTAATTGGTGGTTCCCTCTCAACAGGGATGGTTAATCTCCGGCCCGCCGGAAGGTTCTATCCGGCCCGCGGATAGAATTTTAATTTGCCGGCTCGAGGCAAATGAAAAGAAATAAATATTTATATTTTATATACCCATCTCCTTTTCTACTTTGGGGCCTGAATGACCGAGTGGCTAGCGCTCTGGCGCTCGGTACCACAGGTTTCGGTGGTGCCATGGATGTTTGTAGTGGTTCGGAATTCACTTTAAACTGTCGGTCCCGGTCTGTTTAGCCTAAAAGTGTGCACAAGATGACCGTACAGCGAAAAACGAAACCAATTCCACTTTTATTAAATTTTTTTTTTCAAAGGACTGATGATCTTTTTATTTTCTCTATTTTTGTTCTACAAAACATAAATCGGCGGAAATAGCAAGCACAGACAGCTTTCAATCGGTAAAGTGTTAAAAGCGGAAGTTTTTTATTAGTTAACTCCAACAAGCGTTATCTCTTTCTCGGGGAGCAGACGTATGATAATCCAATATAGGTGAATTAGACCTCACATGTGGCAGACGGCGCATTTTAAGCTTCTGCGAGTGGTTTTTTTTCTTTTGGCGCGAGTTCTAATATTATTGATTGCGTATGGAAAGATTGCGGACATATAGCATCATTGTGAATTGTGGTGAAATTATTAAAAGTACAGCTTAGCTAGTGCTTGTTTGGGTTATTCGTAAAATATTTCAACCCCAAAATGGCTACTAAAAACGTAAAGTTGATTCAGACTGCTGTGCTTTTAACGTTGAAAGCACCTGGAAATATTTTTTTACAGTTGTTATTTCAGAAGTAGACTGACAGATGAGCATTTAGCCTCGTTCCTTAGAATCAGTACATCTCACTTCCAACCTCAAGTATAAGGAAATTTTAAAAATGAAATAGTTATTTCATTCATCTCATTAACATATTTAAATTGTAATACTTGTATATTGTTTTTAAAATTTTAGAAAAATTCATCTTGGTCCGCCAACTTTTTTAATACGCTTTTTTTAGTTTCACCTGTATGTTTGTTTGTATGTATGTAACTGACTCTTTGGGCTCGATTTTGCCCTACTTTAAGCGATCCGATTTAATTTAAACGTTGTAGACTTATCTAGGATCGACGAAAATAAAATATTTTGATAAGTTTATTATCTCATCATGATTAGGATAGCCAGGATTAGTGATTAAAACACACAGCCTTTGAAAAGTCATCTTGATCGGCGCTTAATTTTCCCCAGGAGATCTGCTTCTCCTCATACACACTATATAAGCTGCAAAGAAACATTTACAGGCATCTTTCAGATATTGAAACCTACGTGGGACAGCGGCACAACGGATAACGCGCCTGATTAGGAGATTGCCTGTTCGAATCCTGGTGGGCTCGACCTATTCGCATTTAGCCTTTGTTTTACTCACAATTAAATTATTGTAAGAACCAGTCCTCCGTACCGGGACTTCATTTAAGTTTAAAAACACTAAAAAACACGCTTTTAGATTTAATCAAACTAAAAAATGAATTAATAGTTTAAAAAACTAAAAAAACACGCTTTTAGAGTTAATCAAACTAAAAAGTAAAAAATAATTGTTAACATAAGAATAAAATCACTGTCGAGAAAGTGAATGTCACTGTTCTAAAAGCGTGGGGTGCTTTGCATGATATTTTTAAACTAACTCTGCATTTCGGAATGAAACTAGTGAACAATTATAACGATTGATATCGAGCACCCCACGCTTGTAGAACAGTGACGTTCATTTTCTCGCCAGTGATTTTATTCTTATGTTAACAATTATTTTTTAATTTTTAGTTTGATTAACTCTAAAAGCGTGTTTTTTAGTTTTTTTAAACTATTAATTTTTTTTTTCGATTTTTGACCCGCGACCGAAAAAGTTTGCCCATCCCTGCCTTACACAGTGGATAGTTGGTTATATCATTAAAAAATTTGATGTAATAAAATATGAAAAATACAATACATTTGTTTGTCATATAATAGGTTGATATTTGAAAAAAAAAAAATTGTCTTGTAAAATTATGAAAGAGTTTATGTATATAAGGCCTTATTGGCAGACACAATTCTGTTTTTTATTTCAGATTTTTTTTTTATTATATCTGCCGTACTCCCTTTTAATATTTGTACTTGTCCAATGATTTTTAATTTAATTGCTGCAACCTAAGAACATTATTTTTTTTAGTCTCTAAATATGAGACATTTCATGAGTTTTATACAGTGAATGTTAATAGGGTTTTGCCATATAATTTGATTTGCATTTCCATGAAGCACATGATAATTTAGTGAATACTATTCCAGTTTTCATTAACACAATAGTTGTTCTAATGCAGCTGGTTGATGCAGTTCTTGCTTATGGCATAAAGATTATTTATGACATAAGTAAAGGACTGCACCAACGTTACTCACTTAACACTACCAAGGGGGCATGTGTAGCTTGAAGATATGCTACGGACGTGAGTCACACTAACCCCACAACTCTCCCAGTATGCTCTACAATCACATTAAACCGGGACCTACGGTTCAAAGCATATTCTGAACCACTACAAACATCTATGGTACCGCCGGGATTCGAACCCGAAACCTGTGGTACCGAGCGCAAGACACACGGCCATCAGACCCTTGTTGACACAATAATCGTAGTGTTTCTAATTCATTCATTTTCTGTTTGATTTTTGTATTGAAATGTTATCTTTATATATATATATATATATATTATATATATTTATTGCTATACATATTATTTTATTTAAGGAAATGTAAGAATTTCGTTCAAATGTGTATTCATTTATCAATAAACTTATTAAAGCTTTTTAATAAGTTATATAATAAATGAATTCAAATTTATATTTTTCTTATCATAACTTAAACTAGCTCCTCACTTACAAAAACAAGCTTTTAAACAGCGTGAATATTATATAAATATTAATCATTACTATTACTTAACCATTTTTTAACTCAACCCCAACTCAAGTGGAAAACGCGATCAAAATGTTACAACAGAATGGGCCAATCTTTTTTAATGGCGATTCGTTCAGAAATCCGATTCGAGCGGCGGGAATCGCTCGCTCAGTCTCTCTTACTCACATACCGTTTCCCCGGTTGCAACTGCTCTGGGTAAAAGATTCCCGAAAAGCAGTGACGCAAGCGATTGATCCCGCGCTGCATCTTCGTTTTTTTATTTTCTCTCGGTGAGTAACGCCACGATGTCGACCAGGAGGCGCTGTCTTCAATGGCGTCTGGTGGGTGGGAGGGGGTGCGGAGAGCACAGAGAGAGCGACCGATTTCAAGGCCACGCCGCGGTTCAGGGACAGGTAGCGGCAGCACTCAAGGCTGCTAACTCTCAGATGACGAGTTTCAACTGAGAAGAGAGCGTTATTTCGCATTGCCGCCTGTTACCAGGAAACAACAGGATGCGTCTGGTTTAGGGCCGGATTTTCCTATAGGCTAACTAGGCCTAAGGGCCTACATTCAAATTGTTAGCAAAATTAAAACTACACTATTCTAAAAACAGTAAACACTACAACACTGAATCGAAAATAAGAAGAAATTCTACACATATCACCAGCGCCGGATTTTCCTATAGGCTAACTAGGCTTCAGCCTAGGGGCCTACATTCAAATTGTTAATAAAATTAGAATTACACTATTCTAAAAACAGTAAATACCAAAACACTGAATCGAAAATAAGGAGAAATTCTACACACAGGATCATGGTCGGATTTTGTTTGATGGGAGTTCCTCAATTTATATAGATAAAAATGACAAAAAAACAACACATGCATATAAAAATATAAACACACATACATATATATAAAGAGGTACAATTGTGAAGCACTTCAAATTGTGGCAGGGGGTTGAAAATGGTGTATTGATAATCTGCCTATTATTATTTTCTTTTTACAAATACTAATATATGTCTGACTGGTGACCAAGTGAGTAGAGCTCTGGCATCACAGGCTTCAGGTTCAAATCCTAGCAGTGGCATGGATGTCTGCGAGTGGTTCGGAATCCACTTTAAACAGTAGTTCCCGGTCTGTTTAGCCCTGGTGCAAGATGACCATAGAGCAACAAACTGACTAGTGGCCCAGTGCTAATGTGTGCACGTTACCTCAGGTTCAAAATCTGCTGGCAGCATTGCTTTAAAAAATGAGGAGATAGGATTGGTGATTGTGACAATATATTCAAAGTGCCTTGCAATTTTTCCCATATATGTTTGAAAATTTAACCCCATACCGCACTCAAATGTGGGACAGTTACTTCTAAAAGTTCACCTGAATGCAATGCCATCACCTTTGTCAAGCGTCGAGGGCCTGTTCGTGGTTCATAAGATCAACTCTAGACCCACTGGTGTTAAAATATATATATTTCAAAAACTGGATATTTTTTTCTGACACCATGGTGCCTCTAGAATGGTATGTAGCAGATTCAATGTTACCAAAGATGTTGCACTTAGAAATACTAGAAAACCTCATGACTCAAAATGCTGCTTAACTAATAGATTTAATTAAAGTGTAAAAGAGTATTAATAACACACAAGCATCTTCAATGCAGCTTTAAGATTAATTCATTCGACCGATAACACTTTTTTTTTTTTTTTTTTTCTTGTTTAGTCCATTCGTGTACTAGGCTTATAATTAGCCATAAAATGTAGAGTAATGTTTGGAATGAGGCTTTTTGTGTCTGTCCTTGTACAATTTTCAGTTATTCTAATCGATTAATTTTTTTTTTAAATTTCTTTCCCGAGCTTCTTTACACATAATATTTATTTGAATATTTCTTATTTATTATTTAATTACTGGTAAAAAATGAAGTTTGTCTCGTGAAAATACATGCACTATTATTTCAAAAGTGAAAAAGGAGATTTTTCAAGAAAATCCGCTAGGAATTCTCAAGGATTGTTGTTAATTTACACACATTAAATTCTAAATTATATGGGTAAAAGTGTAAATCAATCCGATCTGAATACAATTCTTAAAAATCTTTTTTTACATAAAATTGACATGTACAAAAATTCATTATCCTCATTATGGTTGAGATTTCGATTTAACACGAGTGCTATTTCTTATGAAATTCCTAAATTATTTGAAATTTCTGCACTACATTTTTACTCGCATATTTTACAAATTTTACTAACATACAAATTTAAATAATATTTTACTATTACACTGTTTCCCCCCATTTTTAAACTCTCCCATTCATGTCTTTAACAACTCCTGCATTAAATCTGTAGGCAGTTCTAGAATTTTCCATATTTTTTATTATTTTGTATAAAAAGCATCCTTAAGTATGTTTTTTACAGGAAAAAAAAATCACAATGGAAATAAAACAACTGCAAAAGATTATCAATATAAACTGAATGAAACAAAATAAATTTTCCTAGTTTTTTGACATCCAAATTCTAACTTAATCGATAATTAAATATCTAACACCATGAAAGACAGAAAATAATTATATTAATGATCCTTTTAACAAATAGCAGAAATGTTATAACTTAATTCAAGATTATATTTGTGGTTTATAAGTCCCTTCAGAAAGTTTGTGACAATTTTTTTAACACTGCCAAAACACGGACAGTAATATTGCTCATCTACACATTGAATAACATGTTGGAAAAGTGGAGTTAAGTGCTGGAAAGTCCAAGATAATGTTTAACAATTTGTAAAAGAAAACAATATCCTAAAATAAGTACTTTCTAAATGAAATACAATGAAAACATTCGAAAGAATTAAAATAAGGAACATACACATTAAAATTTCAAGGGCAAAAACAAAGCCTAATAAAAGAAACTTTTTGAATTTTGTTTTATTTAATTGAAATTTGATTATGAATATACATTAAATGACATATTAATTACAAATTACACATTAATGTAAAGCTCATAAAGAACTTTATCCTGTTTGAAGACTCTCATTCACACATTCACTCTCTCAGACAACTCAATTATATCTGTCACTATTAGATAATGAATTCACGCCCAGACAATTGTTTCTGCACATATTCTAATCTGAAAAATAAACAAACATACCATTAAGTTTTTTTTTTTTTCCTTTAACAGCAAGGACGTGCTGCGAAATAAGAGGCCAAAATAAAATTTGTAAAATTTCCAAATGAACCTCATTTCTTCACACACACAGTTAACATACATTACAAATGAATTGGAATTACTCACTAAATTATAGATGATGCATTTTAAAATATACTGCAAGCTAAATGTATATTTGTAATGTATTTAGCTTGCAGTAAAATTTAAAAGGCTTCATCTATAATTTAATGAATAATTCCAATTCATCAACTCAAGTATACTACTTTATAAAATACAAATTATTTATAATTATCTATTGTAATATTTGAAGAATTCATGCACATGCAGTTTGTTAAATAGTTGATTTTACAAGATAGAGAAAATTAAAGGTAAGAAGAAAGTAAAGAAGCTTTTTATTTACAAGAGTTATTTACACTTTTTGGTACTATATACATTTTCTTACTATTTATGTAAATTTTTTTACTATTTATATTAATTATGTTATTTGTTTAATTAATCTACTCAAAAAATTACCAGTAGTAGAAAGTTCTTCGTTCTCGTCATCTTCAATTTGTTTAAGATATGTAACAAAACTTTGAGCTCCTACTAGTATCTTTTGTTTGGAAATTTGTGAACTAGGTTTGCCTTCAGTCTTAAAATTTAATGGAACTTCACCATTCAAAAGGTCAAATTGTTCCCTCATTGCATCTCTTCGCATTTTTTCCCTCTTACTGTGATCTAACCTAGTTGGCTTTTTCTTCAGCGTTGAAGGAGCCCTTTGCGATGAGGATGAGCGAACTTGACGAGAAGTTGAGGGAACTGGGTGAGAAGTTGAGGGAACTGGGTGAGAAGTTGAGGGAACTGGGTGAGAAGTTGAGGGAACTGGGTGAGAAGTTGAGGGAACTGGGCGAGATTGAGGAACTGGGCGAGTAGTTGAACGAACTGGGCGAGATGTTGAACGAACTGGGCGAGTAGTTGAACGAACTTGAACGAACTGGGCGAGAAGTTGAGGGAACTGGGCGAGTAGTTGAACGAAGTGGGCGAGCTGATGAACGAACTGGGCGAGGTGATGAAGGAACTGGGCGAGGTGATGATGGAACTTGATGAGATGTTGAAGGAACTTGATGAAATGTTGAAGGAACTTGGTGTTGCTGCAGTTGAACGGTCTCGAACGTTGAGGGAACTACTTGGCATGTTGAGGGACCTTGTCTCCTATTAGTACGAGGACTATTTGTACATGTTGTGGTCCGCTTCGTTTTTAAAGGTGGATTTGAAGGTTCACAAAATTCTTCATCTGTGACATTTCTATTTCGCTTACGTCCTCTCGAAGTGTTTTTATTAATTTTACTGTTAACACCTTCATTTGGAGGCCTTCTATTCGGATACTTCACTACTTGTACAGTCTCAACATCAACTTCACTATCTGCCTCCTCACATGGCGAATCTACAAAGGAAAATGCATTTTAGATACTTAACATAATAACAAATTCAAAACAGGAAAAAAAAAAAAATAAATTAAAAATAAATCAATAAAATGAACAACAATTTTGAGTGATCTTCAATGTTTTCTTAGGTAGATCAATTTAAAAGATGTACAGCGATCATTTATGTTATCCTTAAAAAGTTATAAGAATATCAGAATATTATAAAGAATCTCAGAATAAGAGGACAATTTAGTTTTCAATGTTTGATTATACATTTATCAGTTGAGTATTAAAAGATAATTTTCGTTATATCAAATTCCATTATATAAATTAATACAATATACAAAATTTTCTATCAAAAAGGAATATATGTGAAATTAAAAAAAAAAAAAATTCCTCAATAAGCAATCTAATTACTTACCCGGCCTTCCGTATGAGTGATCAGATTTTACATTTTTTAAATTTTCTTTATTTATATCCTTTTCCGAAGTTGAATTCCGAATTTTCCGAAGTCGACCGCAAAATCGGTATGTTTTTGAACCATCTTCTGCCTATTTTAGAAAATATGCATGTTAATTCACATGAAACATATTCATAAGAATCACAAAATACTTGTCATACTGGTAGCAACAACATTACATTCTACTATTTTTACACTACACAATCTTGACTTAAAATTTTGCATTATTTCTTGTTATCAATATTTAAATGTGGAAACGATAGCAGGGCAAAAATAAATTTGAGTAAGAGGCAACTGAAAAAATTAAGCATTCTATACAAATTGTTAAGAAACAACAAATTACAGTTAACAAATTTAATTTTTAACAATGACAACAGAGATTTTTGTCTCTATTCCACCTACATACAAAAAACTTAGGGAGAAAATTGAAATTCACTATCAGTAAGGTTTCAGGTGTATCACAATGGAATTGAGAATAAATAATTGGTATGAAATATAATATTGGTATAATTGGGATTGAATTAGTATGTAAGAATAAATAAAATAAAACTAACCAAAGAATCCTGTGATGCATCCAAATTTTGAGAAGGGTACAAATCATCCATGTCCATTGGATAGAAATTGGAATTAACCAAACCGTCAGTTGAATCCAAAATGTCAAAAGAGTATTCATAAGATTTTTCAGAATTCACATTCAGAAGATTTTCAAAATATTCATCATCAATGCCAACACCAAAGAAAACATCGTTCTTGACTTCCGCCTAATTCAGAGAAAAGAATATTTATTATAAAATACAACTGAGCTTTTATGAGAAAAATGAACATTTTACAGGGGTGAACATTCTATATATTCATGAAATCAATAATAGATTTAAGTAGATAAATTCTCTTTTCTTAGTTGAAATATGGATAATTTATCTCAAAATTTATCCAAGTTCACAAGTTGCGAGCAATTAAAAGAGTTATCTTACATAGTATATAGATTAAATGCAACATATTTTAAATTGTTTTACACATTTTAAACTCTGCTTTAATTAGCTATATAACAATGACTATGAGAATCTAATGACAATAAACAAATTAAACTAGCACTATTACCAAATTTAAATGCATCTGACAACTTAATTTGCGATAAAATTTACGTAGATAAATCTCCTTTCTTTGTTGAAATATTGGTTATTTATCTCAAACGTTATCCAAGTTCAAGCAATTAAAAGAGTTATCTTACATAGTTTATAGATTAATCGCAACAAACCTGCTTTTGCATATTTTCAATTAATTTACACATTTTAAATTCTGCTTTAATTAGCTATATAACAATGACGATGCGAATCTAATGACAACAAATTAAACTAGCACTGTTACCAAATTTAAATACATCTGCCACTTTTATCTGACAATTTAACTTAATTTTCCATAAAATCCTAGACAAAAGTAATGCCTGCCAAAGCAAGCCATGGAAGATAATTTCATTTCCAACATATTTCCCCTAATTAACGAAAAATTATCAAGAAAAAAAAAATGGACAAACTTGACATCTTATCCAAAATTAAGATATATAGTTGCTTCACATGGGGATTCTAAGGTATAAGGTCCCATTAGATTTGCTCCGAGTTGTAATCGCCAATGGGCGATAATCGTTGCAGAAACGTCTACTATGGAATAAGAGAGGAGCAACCGGTTACAAAACGTTTAGTTGCCGGTATTTCCTCAACAACGTGGATTTCTGCTCAAGAACTCGAACTCGCCGGTGCGCGCCACGCAATAACAAACTGGAGAAAACGCCCTATGGAATTTATTTATCAAAATATTACA
Organism: Caerostris darwini; assembly: GCA_021605075.1. Classification (NCBI taxonomy): domain Eukaryota; kingdom Metazoa; phylum Arthropoda; class Arachnida; order Araneae; family Araneidae; genus Caerostris; species Caerostris darwini. Next base: position 74,188 of record BPLQ01007670.1, on the reverse strand, counting down.
AAGTAAAAAGAAATACTCTTAATAAACAATAGGTATCTCAATCTAGCTTTGATGCAAGCATCCCCTTTCAGATTTTATTTTTGTTAATTATTAAATTAATGATTCTACATAAGATTTCGGATCTGAAAACAAATTACTTCTCATGGAGATCCTTCTCATGCTCCCTATCAATATTGATATATATACAGAAAAGATAGAATAACAAAAATGTAACTTATAAAATCAAGTTTCCTTACCTTTGGGGCACTAGGATGAAGGTCAACATCATCACGATCAAAAAATGTGATCGATTTGTCCATTTCATTTGCATCACAAGGCGAATCAGGAATCGAGAAATCATCATATTCGTGACGCAAGTAAGAATCATATTTATAACTAGCAGCAGGAGTAGGCGGAAGATTGGCTGATGAACTTAAAGCAGGAGTAGTCGGAAGATTGGCTGATGAATTTGATAAAACAGGACTATTTATTTCAGCCAAAGTCATATCAACATCAAAATCACCATTATCCTTTTTGCCAGGTGAAGTGGTACTTTTCCATGGAGACAGCATTCTATCAGTGTCCATTTGGATGTTTGATGGAATACTGTGTATTTCACTATAAGCAGCAGCAGTAGTAGGAAGATTGGCTGATGAATTTGATAAAACAGGACTATTTATTTCAGCCCATGGTATAGAGCTTTTGTTTAAAAATATACCGGGGTCTATTTGACAAGTCAAATTGTTATTTAATTTCGATGTCTTATTCACATCAGACACAGGTAAAGTCATATCAACATCAGAATCACCATTATCCTTTTTGTCAGGTGAAGTGGTACTGTTCCATGCAGGCAGCATACTATCAGTGTCCATTTGGATGTTTGGTGGAATACTGTGTATTTCACTATAAGCAGCAGCAGTAGTCAGAAGATTGGCTGATGAATTTGATAAAAGAGGACTATTCATTTCAGCCCATGGTATAGAGCTTTTGCTTAAAAATATATCGGGGTCTATTTGACAAGTCAAATTGTTATTTAATTTCGATGTCTTATTCACATCATTCACAGGTAAAGTCATATCAACATCAGAATCACCATTATCCTTTTTGTCAGGTGAAGTGGTACTGTTCCATGCAGGCAGCATACTATCAGTGTCCACTTGGATATTTGATGGAATACTGTGTATTTCACTATAAGCAGCAGGAGTAGTCGGAAGATTGGCTGATGAATCTAATAAACCAGGACTATATATTTTAACCCATGGTATACAGTTTTTTTTTAAAAATATATTGGTGTCTATTTGACAAGTCAAATTGTTATTTAATTTCGATGTCTTATTCACATCAGACACATGTAAAGTCATATCAACATCACAATCACCATTATCCTTTTTGTCAGGTGAAGTGGTACTGTTCCATGCAGGCAGCATACTATCAGTGTCCACTTGGATGTTTGATGGAATACTGTGTATTTCACTATAAGCAGCAGGATGAATATTGATTGTATAATCGTAGTTTGCAGTATTCGGGCAAAGCGTATCCATTCGAAAAGGGTATATATCACAAAAACTCGTCATTTCGTTGAAGTATTCTAAAACTCGCGAGATGATAACCAAAATTTAAAACCACGCACCGGCAGACCCACTCCGCTATCGCAACAAACTCGCACTGTGCATGTGTACGTCGGGTTTCGGCGTTTTAAAGGTCTCGTGGTTCTAAGAATAGTTGTATCCCTCCGCGACATGTGAGCGGCGGCAAGGCAGAACTGGGAACGTACTTAGCAAGCAGCGTACCGGTTGTTACATTTTTATATACAAATACGTTATGCAATGAAATGTCGAAGACATATTCAGCTTCATGCCTATCAATTGTTCGATGAAATTAATTATTATTTTAATTATTAATTATTTTTTGGAGAGAACTATATTTTCAATCAGTAGAATGGGTGCTAAGCGGCTAGATGGCGGGAAAATAGGTAGGAGGAGCCACAAATTCTCGTAACCAATAAAAGCACGATAAAACAGGGGGCTGTCTCCAAATTGTTTTCTAGTATTCTGATACGTCAAGAGTATTAATAACAATTACAATTGCTGTCATGGGTGGGAAATCGGAATGAGAATGAAAAATTTCAAAAATCTAACTGAGATTTGGGCGGAAATGTTGAGACGATGTTTACCTGATTTGGCGATTATTGTAACTATTGCAACTTTATTCCGTGGAGCTTGACCCTATACTTTTCAGTACTTAGAACTTAAAATGCTTAACATGCACAGAGGGGACAAAAAAAAAGTATATATCTATATATAAGAAAAAATAATAATGCAGAATATTGCCTGATGGAATTTTTTTTTTTTTTTTTTTTTTTATGATGAGCTACGATGAACAAACGAATGAAATAAAAAAAAATTTTTTTTTTTAAGTAGATATTGCGATTAAAAAAAAAAAAAAAAAAAAAAAAAAATAGACTATTTAAGATGGTTTTAAACTTCGATTCAATTTTAAGTTGCGTAGGGATAGTTGTATCTATCACTACACCGATTAAAAAGGGTTAGGGCTCTAATGATCGGGTTATTGTGATTAGCTATGTCACAAAAGAATTTTCTAGAAAGTTTAGTAATATGAGTGTCTATAATTTCAATATTAAGGTTACCTACGAACCAGGGAGCGAAGTAATTTATTTTGAATTATTTGTACTTGGTTTTAATTATTTTTTTGCTGTTATACCCCAAATTGGGGCTGCGTAAGTAAGAATGGGTCTTACATACTTGCTTGAATAGCAATATTTTGTTTGAAAGAGTGAGTTTACTATTCCTACTGATGAGAGGGAGGCAGAGGTAAAATTTTCCAACATTTTTCTTTTATATTATTCATTCATTCTATTCAAGGAAGGTTAGTTTTTTTATCAATTATTAAGCCAAGATATTTAACATGCGTTGACCAGGTTATTCATTAATATGCTTATTGCTTATGCAGGTTAATCATTTTTATGCTTAAAATAGAAATTGATAAAAAAGAATAAAAATAAAAACACAACATAGTTTCTTCCTTAGTATTCAATACAAAACTTTTCATTTTTTTATAGGCAAATAAAAATATAGAAAAAAAAATCTATGAATATTTAAAATACTAATAACCACATACATAAAATTTCCAAGAAAAAATAATAATAATAGATATGTTAAGATAATAAAATGCTGAAATTTTAGAATAGCTTTTTTACCAGAATTATATAAGATTTCTTATATAGAGTTTAAAAAATGTTTTAAATATTCAGTTGAAAAGTAAAAAATATTAACGATATAATTTCCAAAATGCAACGTTCTATGTAAACAATGTCGGCAAAATATTACTTGGCTTACAGCAACGGATTTAGGCTTAGGCCCAGGCCCAGAGCGGCAAATTTTTTGAAACAAAAATTTGAAATCGCTTTCCGTATTTATCTAAGTATTCTTGCAACAAATTGTTCTGGAGAAAGATCGTTTCCCACCCTGAAAAGAGTGAAAAATTATTTATGTGCAGGTATGAAGCAAGATAGGCTCAATGCACTTGCATTATTAAGTATTGAAACATATTTAGTTTAAGAAGTTAAGTATGATGTCATTAAAACTTTCGCACAGATGAAAGCAAGAAACAAATATATTATATGATTCATTAGATAGATATGATTTATTTCTTAATTAAAAGCAATTTATTCTAAATTGTATGTTTAGTTGTTATGCCAATATATATATATATTTTTTTAATTCATGCCTAAATTCAATACCTAAATTTAATTCGAATCCACTATTACTATTCGTATTATTATTATATATAAGGTTGTCAAGTTAACTTGGGTCTAAAACGCCATCGAACCTAAATCCATCACTGTGTTGAAAGAAAGTTAGTTTTTTATCAATTTTTAAACCAAGATATTTAATAATAATAATAAAAAAAAAGATAAAGATTATCACTGGGTTCACTAACGTTTCATTTACGAAACAAACAAACAAATTTCAATTTTCAACAACAAACATCTTCTGTGATGGTAAAATTCTCACTAAAATGCTTAGTCATAGCAATTGGACCTGGCGAAGAATCTTTTAGATTTTTCTTAAGCAATAACTTTCTACTGTCTTCTTCTTTGGGGAACATAAAATAAGAAATGGAATATTTTTGGATCATAATTAGGTTTGCAATATAGAACTCTATATTTTTTAACCTTCTAAAATAAAATTAAAAAAAAAAAAATGTTACTTTGTAAATTTTGATAAGACATGTAGACAATTTTTTGTTCAATCCTTTTTATGCACAAAATTGTAAATTGATTTAAAAAAAAGTGCAAACACAACATAGTACCTTAGTATTCAATATAATACTTTTTATTTTTTTTTATGGGAAAATAAAACATAGAAAAAAACTCTGAATATTTTAAAATCTAATAAATGCACACATACAAATTCCAATATCAAAATAAATAAATAAATAATAGATAAGTTCGGATTATAAAATACTAAAACTTTAGACTACATTTTTACCAGAATTGTATAAAAATTTTTACATAGAGTTTAAAAAATGCTTAAAATATTCAGTTGTAAATTAAAAAAAGGTTAACTAATTTCCAAAATGCAACGCTTATGTAAAAATGTTGGCAAAATACTACTTGGCTTAAGTTTCTCACTAAGAAATTATCAATACAATTAAAAACTCTAATTGAAATTGTACTCAAAAAATATTATTAAGCAATTAGTACTAAAAATAAATAGTACTACAATTATTATTCAGCAATTAGTACTAAAAATATTATTTAGCAATTAGTATTAGTGAAATAGTACAAAAAATATCATTCAGCAATTAGTACTAATTGAAATAGTACTAAAAAATAAATACTAAAAAATATTATTCATCAATTAGTACTGATTGAAATAGTACTAAAAGTAAAAAGTATTATTCATCAATTAGTACTAATTGAAATAGTACTAAAAGTAAAAAGTATTATTTAGCAATTAGTACTAATTGAAATAGTACTAAAATAAAAAGTATTATTCAGTAATTAGTACTAATTGAAATAGTACTAAATTAAAAAGTATTATTCAGCAATTATTACTAATTTAAATACTATTAAGAAATATTATTAGCAATTAGTACTACTTGAAATAGTATTAAAAAAATATTATTAGCAATTATTACTAATTGAAACAGTACTAAAAAAATACTATTCAGCAATTAATACTATTGAAATATTATTAGCAATTAGTAATAATTGAAAAAATACTAAAAAACATTATTCAGCAGTTATAAATGCCAAATAAGTATGCAACACAAAATCTTTATAATATTCAAATTCAAATAATGTTTAATACAGAAACTCCACGGGGGGGAATGACTCAATGCACTAATGTTGTAATAATTTTTTGAAGGAAAAATTTATATATTAAAGGGGGGAACTATGCTAGTTTTATTATTTTATAGTTAATAATTGATTTGAAAAAAATTAAAAGAACAATTGAAAAAGAAAATAGCGAATGGAGGAGTTGGGGTGTGGGTAAACATGCCATTTGCTTTGCTAGGTAAGTTCGAATTTAGTGATGACACCATGGATCAGTAAAGGCATATTAATAACTTAAAAGAAAATTTAAAATCACAGGCCGCTTTTCCCATTTTATTGTATTTTTCGGTTGTAGTGTTTAATAATGATAAATATAAAGTCGAAAAACACTCACCAACACAACAATGAATGTCTCAAATTATTTTTTATGGCAATGTTGCATTGTTTTACTGTATATAAACTGTATATACCCCGTCATATAAATGGCAGAAATTAGGATTTTGAAGCTTTTTATTTAAAATATGAAATAGTTAGTTTTTTGGAATTCCTCAAAATTTGAATTTCCGTGTCCGTCAGAAAAATTATATATGTACATATAGGATGATTTAATTATGATGATACAAACTTCAAAAGTTGGGTACAGATTACTAAAATAATATTTTATGTATATGAATGTACGGTCGGAAGTGATGCGTTAAGATATGAATATAAAAAAAAAGGATTGCAATATTTATTAGCAACATCATTGCAAAGCTCTTCTTTAATTCAATGTTTACAATAAGTGCTCAACATTACGACCACCCACAGAATAATACATTCTTGGCAGGGTTGAAGAAATGATCGCCGAGTAGTTCCAAAGATACCAGGCGTATTGTTCCTAGTTATTGTGAGAAATTCTTTTGAAAGTGTGTCCCCCTCAACGTATCCCTTCCGACCTTACATTCCTGTATGAAAACTTTTATATTTTAGTAAGCTGTACTACCCCTTGCAGTTTGTCCCATTTCCGTTAAATGAGGACCTCTCTCTTTCTATATATATATGTAACAAAAACTACAGCAGTATTCACTACATGCACACATTGTAACCAAGTCGCCACGGCATTCTCAATACAAAAGCCCTAATGTATTCATACCTAATGAAAACCCCCTACCATTTCTCAACGTGTCACTTCCCACCATACCTTCCGGTACAAAAAAAAAGTATGTTTTAGCAAGTTGTAATACCCCTAACAATTTTCTACATGACCTTTGAATCAGAATATCTATTATATATAATTCCCGTGTCACGATGTTTGTTCGCGATGAACTCCGAAACTAACCATCCGATTTTAACTTTTTTTTTTTTTAATGTGTGTTTTGTTCCTACTTGAGAAATAGGATAGTTTCTATTCAGATTTTTTTTGTATTTAAATGCAAAATTGGTTAAAATCTAGCATTGAGGTAGGCGCCAATCTTGCAACCCTGAATTTTCGCCAATTTCTTTAGGGTTGCAATACTGCAATTAGAGGAATTCGTAGCTTCATTTTTCGAACAATATAATGACTATATTTAGATGGCGCCGTGTCTCGATGCCTATACTACATAACCGTAAAATTCTCATGTTCTGAATATTATTGTTTTATGTACTACTTTAAATTTTGTGAAAATTATATTGTATGAAATTTATATTATTTTTATGCGAAATAAATCAAATGTATGTAAGTATTACCTGATTTGATTATCAATATTTTTTTTATTTTCTAAGTTTGAATTTGAATTGGAATAAAATAGTAATAGAATTTGAATTGGAATAAAATAGTAATAGAATTTGAATTGGAATAAAAAGTTGTGAATCAAAACATTGAACTTTTCTATGCTTAAAGTTTGTCAACATGTGTTGTATTTGTTTAAGAATTCTAAAATGAAATGTGATCTGCAAGATAATATAATATAGACAATATAATTTTAAAGAACTATGATGAATTTTAAGGATTTATTGAAAAGTGTGAAAATGAAGTAAACTCTGCAATTATTTGATATAATGATAACATTAAAATTTTATAAAAGGTATTATAATAGTTGCAAGTTGAAAATCAAGGACATTTTTTTTTTTAAACTTTTGTTATTTGAAAAACAAAGAATTTGAGTTATAAATTTGAGTGATTTGAATATTGTCGAAGAAAAATTGATAAATGGTACTTTTAAGTTGGAAGTTATTTAAAGAAAACAAAACAACTAAATAAGTGTTTATATTAATAAAGGAGAATTTAAAGCTCATTAACTTTTCCATTTGTTTTGTGATTTCTTTCATCATAAAATAAAAAAACATTTTTTGTGAAGAACAAAAAACACATTTTCTAAATTTGAATTTGAATAAAATATATGGGATGAAAAGTTGTGAATCAAAACATTGAACTTTTCTATGCTTAAAGTTTGTCAACATGTGTTGTATTTGATAAAGAATTCTAAAATGAAATGTGATCTGCAAGATAATATAAAATAGACAATATAATTTTAAAGAAATATGAGGAATTTTAAGGATTTTTTGAAAAGTGTGAAAATGAAGTAAACTCTGCAATTATTTGATATAATGATAACATTAAAATTTTATAAAGGGTATTATAATAGTTGCAAGTTGAAAATCAAGGACATTTTTTTTTTTTTTTTTTAAACTTTTGTTATTTGAAAAACAAAGAATTTGAGTTATAAATTTGAGTGATTTGAATATTGTCAAAGAAAAATTGATAAATGGTACTTTTAAATTGGAAGTTATTTAAAGAAAACAAAACAAATAAATAAGTGTTTATATTAATAAAGGAGAATTTAAAGATCAATAACATTTTTATGAATGCACATTTGTTTTTATTTACATTTAAAAGTTGGTTTTAATTATTTCTTATTTGAATTTTTATGCATTTTGTATTCATTCAAAACACCATAATACTAATATTTCGGTTCTAAATGCTTTGAAACTTAATGTAAAAGTTTTCTTTAAATGTATGAAAGGAATAGCACATGGAAATTAACCTAAATTCATAAATTATTTTTATTTCAGTTTTTAAACTAAGAATTTTTGTAAATTTGTAAAAAAAAGTCTGTGTCGACAAACTTTAAACATACAAAAATGTATAAATAATTAAAATATAAATTTGAAAACAGTATATTACCTACATAAGGATATTCCCAGCAAGAAAATACTTGCAAAGGAAAAAACTATTCATGTTTTATTTATTTTTGAATTATCAAGTTTTGCAACAATGTCACATTTTTGCAATGTTTATCCATATTTTAAAGAATAAATTGTATAAAAAATAGTTAAAGTTGATATTTTTATGTGAAATTCAAAGGTTTTGAATATATTTAATCAAAACACTTGAAAAAAGGCTAAATATTTTAAATCCAGGTCATTTCATATTAAAAAGCCTTTGCAAATAGGAGGAAGTTGTAAAAAAAAAATTTTGTCGAGCAAATTTTAACTTTTTCAAAACAAAGCTCAGAAAATATTTAGAGCTTTAAGAAAAAAATAAAACTATATTTTTAATAAATAAGACTATAAACTTGATGATTCAATGTCATTTTAATATATTTACAACATTTTTAAAAGTAATATTTCTAATTAAAAGTTGTTTTTAGCTTTTTCTCAGAATGAATTTTTATGCTTTTTGTTTTCATGTGAAACATCAGAACACAAGTAATTTTGTTCCAAATGCAACATTTTCTATTCGTTGAAGCTTAATTTCATCTTTTCATCATTCTTTACCAATCACTTCCTTAATACCAATTATAGTATCTAATAATTGAACGAAATACAAGAAAGCCACAGCAACGCGTGGCCGGGTCTTCTAGTATATACATATAAGTCAGTAATTTTTAACTGAAAAAAAAAAAAAAAAAAATCTTTTGTGCATTACTATGACACAACGCTACTGATTTCTTTATAAAGCACATATCAAATAATAAAAAAAATACAATCTTTTGCACATTAAATCGATTTACTTTGACGCAAATGTACATATTTCTTTATAATGCACACATCAAATAATAAAATTTTTTTTTAAAAAACCACCAAAAAACAATCTTTTGCACATTAATTCGATTGCTATGTCGCAATGTGTTTCTGTATAAAGCATGCATCAAATAATAAAAAATATTTAAAAAAAATACAACTTTTTTTTTACCCATTAATACTGCTTACTACTACTGTGCCCAAAAAGTAAGACCCAATTTTTTTTTTTTTTTTTTTTTTTTTTTTTTTTTTTTAACTCTTTATTTATTCTTCCAAATTTATTTCATCGCCTACAAAGTAATTCCGTCCGGACACAATGCATTTATGCCAACTTTTTTTCCAATCCTCAATGCATGCTAAAAAACTATCGGCAGGGATGGCCTTCAAAGCGCGCGGCGATTCACGTTGAATCTCTTCAATCGACTCAAAAAACGGCGTCCCCGGAGTGGTCTTTTGCGTTTTAGGAATAGCCAGAAGTCGCACGGTGTGAATACGGTGGTTATGGGACGATATGGGTTTCATTTTTGGCGAAAAAGTCACGAAGAATCAATGCAGTGTGAGCTGGCGCATTCAGTTTTTTTCTGCACCAATCGAGATTTGACGCGTTTGAGACCCAACATGGAATTGACCGAACCTTTTTAAATCGTCAACAAAGTCTCTAATTGTAAATCGACGGTTTGAAAGCACCAAATTTTTAATTTTTTGGTCGTGAGCTTCGTCGGTTGAAGTGGATGGTCGACCAGAGGGCTCTTCGTCTTCAACGCGTTCTCTGCCTTCTTTGAACTGTTTATACCACTTGTAAACATTTCTATCTGATATAGGAATGGTCACCGAATGCCTTCTACAGCATTCTATACGTTTCCGCAAACAAAATTGAATGCAACTTCTTTTTCTCAATTAATTCAGACATTTCAAAAAGCGAGGAATCAGTTTTAGCGGCTCACAACTCAAACACTAATGAATATTTAGACGTCAAACCTCACACAGATGTCAAGGACAGTGCCAACAACCCAAAAAAGAAAAAAAAAAAAAAAAGAAAAAATGAAATTCCATAAGCTAAAATTTTAAATTGAAAATTGGTCACACTTTTTGGACACAGTAGTACGACGCAAAAGCTACTCATTTCTTTATAAAGCACGCATCAATATTTCTCCCCTGATTTAGAATTACTTAATCAAAAAACCGGCCTTATCAACTGGCCAGCGTAAGAATTTTGCTGCGTAGCTTTTTCCGCCACCAAATCTCAGCATCGGATGTCCTTCACAAGAATTAGATGGGTCAACCACGGGCCTTTTTTTTTCTTTTTTTATCTTTTGGAAAGATCAATGGTCATTTCAGGGTCGTTTGTCGTGCAAACGTGACTGGAAGATGCTCGAGTCTCGAGATCTGAATATTATTCTTCCTACTTATTCCTGATGCGAGAATAATTCATTTACGGTAATAGGGAAGGAGTAAACCTGTCTTGGCGTTCAGGCATTGATGTGCGTATTACTGCGTCATCTTAAACGCTTAATGTTATTTATAAATGCTCCATTTAATATATATATATGCAGGGTGATTATAATTAAATTCCCACTTTCAAAATGCAGTAAAAAAAGAACCACTGTTTACAATGAGTTCTAATTTGAACTGAAGATACTTTAAGAAGGGGAAACGGTTATGGCATCAAAAGAAAGTTACATTGAACATTACAGTTGGTTTAATGTGCAACTCATGTCGAATACGTTGCCATTTCTATTCAAAATATCACTGGCAACCGAAATCTCTTTCTTTATGCAGCTTTCACTATTAATACACTTTAGAACTTTTCTTGATGCCATACCGTTTCCCATTTCTTGTGTGTGTGTATATATATATATATATATATACAGCGTGATTATAATTATTGAATTATTTTGGAAAGATCTATGATCCTTTCATGGTCGTTTGTCGTGCAAACGTGACTGGAAGATGTTCGAGTCTCGAGATCTGAATATTATCCTTCCTACTTATTCCTGATGTGAGAATAATTCATTTACGGTAATAGGGAAGGAGTAAACCTGTCTTGGCGTTCAGGTATTGATGTGCGTAGTACTGCGCCATCGTAAACGCTTAATGTTATTTATAAATGTTCCATTTAATATATATATGCAGGGTGATTATAATTAAATTCCCACTTTCAAAATGCAGTAAAAAAAGAACCACTGTTTACAATGAGTTCAAATTTGCATTGAAGAAGGGGAAAATGCATACATGCGCATATATATTCGCACATATATATTCTTGTATGTGTATATATTTTTACTCTAAGTAATGCAAAGAGATGAATTAATTGTTCTCAAATAGCAAAGCGCAAAAGAGGGCTAAAATTATTCTAAAACAATTAAATAAATATAAAAAATAATGATATAAGAATGAATGAATGAAATGAATGAAAAAAAAATGATTTTTTTTAATTGAAAAAAAAATCTGAGTGTTATGTTGGTTACATAAATTTATTCACGGCGATGTTTTTTTTTTTTTTTTTTTTAATTTATTAATTTTCTTTGTGTGATAATATTTGATTCGTTCTCAATAATTCAAATCACAATGTTAAAACACAATTTAACGATGTTAAACGCAGTCTGGGACATTGTCTGTTGTTGTCACAACTGTTGAATGACTTGGAAATCATTTTTTCCATCAACAAACCGAAAAAAATCAAGCACATTGAACACTACAGTCGGTTTAATGTAAAACTCATGCCAAATATGTTGTCAAAATATCACAGGGAGCCGAATTTCCTTTCTTTATGCCGCTTACAGCGCCATCTCTTAATACAGATTGGAACTTTTTTTGATGGTTTAATGTGTAACTCATGCCCATCATAATTTCGATTCAAAATGTCATTGGTCACGCAACTTATAGCGCCTTTTATTAAAATGTCATAATAAATAATAAATAAATCATAAATGTAATAAATAAATCAAATTTATTTAAATGTTATGTTTATTAATTCACTTTTCTCTTCACTTTGGAAAATTTTCTGATGCCGTACCGTTTCCCTCTTCTTCAAGTATCTTCAGTTCAAATTTGAACTCATTGTGAAGAATGGTTCTTTTTTTACAGTATTTTGAAAGTGAGACTTTAATTATAATCACCCTGTATATGTATATATATATATATTCGCAACACCCCTTGTCTATGTATATATTTTTACTCTAAGTAATGCAAAGGGATGAATTGATAGTTCTCAAATTGCAAAGCGCAAAAAGGTTTAAAATTATTCTAAATCAATTAAATAAATATAAAAATCATGATATAAGACACAAATGAATTTTTTTTTATTGAAAAAAATAAATAAATTCTGAGTGTTATGTTGGTTACATAAAATTATTCGAGATGATGTTTTTTTTTTTAATTAATTTTTTTTATTATTATTTTTTATTTATTATTTATTAATCTTTTTTTGTGACAATATTTGGTTCGTTCTCAATAATTCAAATCACAATGTTAAAATACAATTTAACAATGTTAAACGCAGTCTGGGACATTGTTATTTGTCAGTGTTATTGTTATTAACAGTGTCACAACTGTTGAATGACTTGGAAGTCATTTTTTTTTTTTTCAAAAAACGGAAACCATCAAGCACATTGAAAACTACAATCCGTTTAATGTGCAACTCATGCAAAATACGTTTTCATTTCGATTCAAAATATCATTTGCAGCCGAATTGCCTTTCTTTATGCCGCTTACAGCGCCATCTCTTGATACAGTTTGGAACTTTTTTTTGATGGTTTAATGTGTAACTCATACCGTCATAATTTCGATTCAAAATGTTATTGGTCACGTAACTTATAGCGCTATTTATTAATGCACATTGGAACATTTTCTTATGCCGTACCGTTTCCCGCTTCTTCAAGTATCTTCAGTTCAAATTTGAACTCATTGTGATGAGAGTTTCTTTTTTTACAGCATTTTGAAAGTGGGACTTCAATTATAATCACCCTGTATTTATTAACCTTAATTAAAATTTTGATAATGAAATGCAAAAAGGAAATTTATAGTTGTAATGAGATTTCACTGCAGTATTTATTATAAATTAATAATTTCGAAATAATTAAATTTATAATTGATAGAATTAAATTAATAAAAAATTTATAGTTGCAATGAAATTTCACTGCAGAATTTAGTATAAATTAGTAATTTCGAAATAATTAATTTAATTATTTAACTTTGATGCGAAATATAAAATTAAATATATTACATAAAATATAATATTAAATATATTATATTTCACATCGAAGTTAAATAACTAAATTATTCTTTCGAAATCATTAATTTATAATAAATACTGTAGTGAAATTTCATTGCAACTATGCATTTCCTTTTTTCATTATTAAAAAAAAAATAATAATTAATTACAAACAATTTTTTTTTTTTTTTTTTTTTTTTTTTTTTTTTTGGAGTTTCCGATGATTCATACATAAATATCAGATTTGTAAATAAAATATGAGAAAAAAAAATTTCCCTTTAAAAAAAAAAAAAATTTCTTTTGTAAATTATTTTCATTTAAAATATTTCCTCTTTATTTTTATCATTTCCTATATGAAATAAATTAATCATTTACTGTAGCATTCTATAGTGTTTCATGTATGTTAAAAAAAAAAAAAAAAAAAAAATCATTTCTTATAGTTATTAGGTTTTTTTATACCTTTTTATTGAGAAATTGTGACATAGTAAAACGCCGATTAAATCGTTAGGAGCGAGATTTATCAGAGCTATCTGTCATATTTCGGACATCTTCTAAGGGGATGAGAGAAGAAATCGTTTGGCAAGGGGAGGGGGGATCTGTTAGACCGGAAATTTGAAGTAGAACGTGATTGTTTTTTTTAAAAATTTCACACGAACGCACGAATGCATTCACAGTAATTGCGGATATCTATAAAAAGCACTCGAGTCTTTATTTTTATGCGTCAAATGCATATTTTGTTTCTTCTGTAGATATTTTTTTTACTAGTTTAGGGATGGGCAAACTACGGCCCGCGGATAGAATTTTAATTTGCCGGTCCGAGGCAAATTGAAAAAAATATATTTATATATTTTATATCCATCTCCTTTTTTACTTTGATGAAATATTATTTTTTTCTTCCTTTTTTTTTTTTTTTTTTTCAAAGGACTGATGATCTTTTTACTTTCTCTATTTTTATTCTACAAAACATAAATCTACGGAAATAGCAAGCACAGACAGCTTTCAATCAATTAAAGTGTTAAAAGCGGAAGTTTTTTGTTAATTATAGCTGTAGTTTTACGCCAACAAGCTTCTCGGTTAGCAGACATATGGAATCCAATATAGGTGAATTAGACCTCACATATGGCAGACTGCTCACGTGGTTGAATTAATTGAGTTGCAGTCTGACAATCATCTCAAGCAGTTGTTTCTAAATATGCCAAAGTTAGAGTTTTACAAATCATTATCGAAAGTAAGTTTCCCAAATTTAATATCTCACACCCAGAAAATCAGCGCTATGTTTGCTTCATCTTATATATGTGAACAAGTGTTTTCAATTGCGAACCTTAGAAAGAGTTATTTCAGAAGTAGACTGAGCATTTAGCCTCGTTCCTTAGAATCAGTACATCCCACTTCGGACCTCACTATAAAGAACTTACAAAAAAGTAATCGCAATTTCATTCATCTCATGAACATATTTAAATTGTAATACTTGTATATTGTTTTTAAAATTTTAGAAAAATTTACCTTGGCCATCCAAACTTCTTTTTTTTTTTTTTTCATTTTTTGGCCTGCGACCGAAAAATTTTACCCAATTCCTGGTCTAGTTTATGTATAATTGAAAGGGTAATGGTTTACGATATCTAACTGATCACTGTTCTTTCCTCCTCCCCCCCTCAGATTTTGTGAATCCCTCCCTCTATCTCGCACATAATCTAAAAATTCTGCGTGGGTTTAGGGGTCAATTATAGGCTTACCCCCTAATTAATCTGGGGGGGGGGGTTAGGTTTTAGTTTTCATTAAAATATTGAATGCGTGGGGAAAATATATAAATTACTTCAAGTCTTTAATCAAAACTTCCAACCCCAGCCGGAAGTTAAAGATAAAAATTAATCTCCGTTTTGAGGCCCATAGAAAGGTTCTAAACTCGCATACTACATAAAAGGGCAATACTGTATTCTTTAATTGCACACAAGCAATTTCTTTTTAATGAAACCTAAATTATTAAACCTACATTTGAGTAGTATTAGCATAATTTTTTAATCATTAGTATAATTTTTTAATTATTAGCATAATTTTGGCAAAACAATATTCTTTAACTGCACACAAGCAAATTTTTTAATAAAACTTAAATGAATTCATTTGAGTATTATTAGCATAATTTTAGCATAATATAATATTATTAGCATAATTTTAGCATAATATAGTATTATTAGCATAATTTTAGCATAATATAGTATTATTAGCATAATTTGGGTAAAACTGAATTCTTTAATTACCCACAAGCAGTTTTTTTTAATGAAATCTAAATTAATTCATTTGAGTATTTTAAGCATAATTTTTTAATTGTTAGCATAATTTTACCATAATATAATATTATTAGCATAATTTTTATTTGTTAGCTTAATTTTGTCATAATATAGTTATTATTAGCATAATTTTGGCAAAACTGTATTCTTTAATTGCACACAAGCAAATTTTTTTAATGAAATCTAAATTAATTCATTTGAATATTATTAGCATAATTTTTTTATTTATTAGCATAATTTATTGGTACTAGTATTTTTAAGGGGACATTTTTTTAACAAAGAAATTTAGAAAAAAGGATGTTTTTTAAGTTAGCGCAAATACTGCAGCTTTAAACTTCCAAAAAATATTGTTTTTATGTATATGAGTTTAGTAGTTTTATAGATATGATATACTATTATTTATTGAGTTTTTAATGAAAAAATAAGATTTAATTTATTACAAATATTGTATCTTTGTGCTTAAAATGCACAATTTTCTTTTTATTTGTCTTAAGATGTTATATAACACTTTGATATCTGTTCATTTGATGCTGTTTATTTTTTTTTAGAAATTTAGGGAACAAGAATGTTTTTTTTTTTTTTTTTTTTTTCTACAAAATTTCCTTCCTGTCGTACCTAGGCTTGTATAGGCCCCTACCAAAACATGCATACCACAAACAGTAAAAAAAAAGTCAAACTTAAAAAAAATAGTCAAGGTTAATATACACACATGTATATATATATATGTGTGTGTATTTTCTGTATTCTGTATTCATTCTGCATATATTTGAAATATACAAAAGCGACTTTTTATACTAAATATAATTTTGGGAGATTTTTGTGTGTGTGTTTGTTCAAATACTATACTGCACAAATTCTGTAGCATTCTTTAATTAATATCCAATATGATTCATAACTTTTAATTATTAAACGACTATTCTTATTGTTTTGTCATTAATTTAACTTTATTTTTCTCTTTATACAAAACTTCTCCCCGAACCTAAGACTATATAGGCCCCTATCAATACATGTATACCAAAACCCAATAAAAAAAAAAAGTCAAACTTAAAAAAAAATGTTAATATATATATATATATTATATAAAACATATATATATATATACAGGGTGATTTTAATTAAAGTCGTACTTTCAGAATACTGTAGAAAAAAGAACCACTCTTCACAATGAGTTCAAATTTGAACTTAAGACTCTTGAAGAAAGGGGAACGGTTATGGCATCAAAAAAAAAAAAAAAAGTTCCAAAAAAAGTAAAAAAACTCATGCCAAATATGTTTTCTGTTGGAATCAAAATATCACTGACAGCCAAATTCATTTTCTTTAGGCCGCATGCAGCGCCATCTATTAATACACTTTGGAACGATTTTTTTTTATACCGTATCGTTTCTTCAATTATCTTCAATTCAAATTTGAACTAATTGTGAGGAGTGGTTCTTTTTTTACAGCATTTTGAAAGTGGGACTTTTATAATCACCCTGTATTTAAAATATACGACAACAACTTTTTATACTAAATATAATTTTGGACAGATTTCTTTTCTTGTGTGTTCAAAGACTATACTGCCCAAATTCTATAGCATTCTTTAATTAATATTCAATATGAATCATAACTTACAATTATTAAACGACTATTTTTATTGTTCTGCCATCAATCTAACCTTTTGTTTCTTTTCTACAAAACTTCCTTTGCCCCCTCCCCCTGGACCTAGGGCTATAAAATCCCCTACGAAATACAGATAGGTGCCCTTATCCTTCGGCCCCTACCAAAATATGTTGTCCACAAAGAGTTCACCGACGACAGATAAGGGTGAACAGTGGCTTCTGGGAAGACGCTTAGGGGAAACTGCCCCTCTATTCGAATTTCTCTTGGGAAAAAATTCAAAGCAGTCCCCGCAGGCCATCTGACTGTCAAGGAGAGACGGTTTTACACCCATTGTCACATTCAACATCGAATCTGCTCGTTCTTGAAAGCCGTGAGTATAGAAAGGCTGTCAGCTTTGCCTTCTGTATGCTAGGTATACATTTAATTGTCACCTTTAAAAGAAAAAAAAAAAATAACACTTTATCGTAGGGATGGCCAACCCACGGCCCGCCTTGAACATTTTTCCAATCCGTGATATGTATCACACTTTTACAAAATATATTTATTGTATAATGGCCAAAGTAGTGAAAACCAATGTATATATAAAAAAAAAATACATTATGTGTGCATCCCTATATTCAAAAATTAGCTGTCGAAATGATGAGAAAAAATTAATTTCGATTTTAAAATAATATTCTTGCAAATTTATGACAAATATTGCCCGTGTTATTTATGAGTTTACAGTTATGAGTTCGCAGAATAATTAAATTATATTCTGCAAACTCATGATGGGCGCGCATCTCGGAACATCTAATATAACAGGTTATATGTTTCGCTTTAAGAGACCTCAGTGGCACAGTGACCATCCCTAGATACGCGCAGTTGATTGTTGATAGAAGAGCAAACCAGACTCTTAGTTGAAGTTGGTGGTGCTTTTGGTTCAACTTACACCTGCGAATTGTTTTATTTTATTTTTTATTTCTAAAATGAAATGAATTTATACTAAATATAATTTTAGACGGATTTTTTTTCTTGTGTTTTCTAATACTATACTGCCCAAATTTCTGTAGGATTCTTTAATTAATATCCGATATGAATCACAACTTATAGTCGTTAAACGACTATTTTTATTGTCTTACCATGAATTTAACTTTTTTTTTTTTTCTTTTCTACAAAACTTCCCCCCCCCTGGACCTAGGGTTATAAAATCCCCTACCAAATACAGGTAGGCGCCTATATAGGTATCCCTAACCTTTGTTATATAGTTCCCTACCAAAGCATGTAGACCACAAAGAGTTCAAAGACGGGGAATAAGAGGGAACAATGGATTCCGGGAAGGTACGTAGGGGAAACTGACCCTCCCATTCGAATGTGAAATTCGCTTGTGAAAAAATTCGAAGTCCCCGCACGCCACCTGACCATCAATGAGAGACGATTTTACACCCATTGTCACATTCACCGCCGAATCTCCTCGTTTCCGAAAGTATAGCAATGCCGCCAGCGTTGACCTTCTGTATGCTAGGTATAAATTTAACTATCACCTTTAAAAGAAAAAAAAACACATTTTATCGCAGGGGTGGCCAAAATGTGACAGTGGCCAGTCTAGAATATTCTTTAGCTCGTGAGATTTACCACATTTTTACAAAATCTATTTATTTTATAATGTACAAAGTAGTGATAAACCAATGTATTAAAAAAATAAAACACATTACATCCATATATTCAAAAATTAACTGTCGAAATGATGAGAAAAAATTAACTTTGATTTTAAAATAATATTCGGGCGAATATGTGAAAGGTATTGCCTTTATGAGTTTACAGTTATGAGTTCGCAGAATAATTAAATTATATTCTGCAAACTCATGATGGGCGCGCATCTCGGAACATCTAATATAACAGGTTATATGTTTCGCTTTAAGAGACCTCAGTGGCACAGTGACCATCCCTAGATACGCGCAGTTGATTGTTGATAGAAGAGCAAACCAGACTCTTAGTTGAAGTTGTTGGTGCTTTTGGTTCAACTTACACCTGCGAATCGTTTTATTTATTTATTTATTTTTTTTTTTCTAAAATCAAATGAATTTATACTAAATATAATTTTGGTCGGATTTTTTTTTTCTTGTGTGTTCAAATACTATACTGCCCAAATTCTGTAGGATACTTTAATTAATATCCCATATGAATCACAACTTATAGTCGTTAAATGACTATTTTTATTGTTGTGCTATCAATTAAAATGTGTTTTCTTTTCTACAAAACTTTCTCCCGCCCTGGACCTAGGACTATATAGACCCCCACTAAATACAGATAGGTGCCTATAGGTATCCCTACCCTTTGTTATATAGACCCCCACTAAATACAGATAGGTGCCTATAGGTATCCCTACCCTTTGTTATATAGACCCCTACGAAAACATGTAGACACAAAGAGTTCACAGACGAGAGACAAGCGGGAACAATGACTTCCACGAAGACCTTTAGGGGAAACTCCCCTCCATTCTAATGTGGCTTGGGAAAAAAATCGAAGCCACCTGACTGTCAATGAGAGACAGTTCTACTCCCATTGTCATATTCAACGCGGAATCCCCTCGTTTCTGAAAGCCGTCAGTATAGAAATGCCACAAGTGTGGCCCTCTTGAATGCTAGGTATAAACTTAACTATCATCTTTAAAAGAAAAAAAAAAATAACAATAACACTTTATCGCAGGGGTGGCCAACTCGCTACCCACCTTGAATATTTTTCTGGCCCGTGAGATTTATCACACTTTTACAAAATATATTTATTTTATAATGGCCAAAGTAATGAAAAAACAATGTATTAAAAAGAAACATTATATGCGCATCCATCTCTTCAAAAATTAATTGTCGAAATTATAAGAAAAAATTTACTTTGATTTTAAAATAATATTCTTACTAATATAGGACAGATATTGCCTGTTTTATTGGTGAGTTTACAGTTATGAGTTTACAATTAAATTATATTCTGCGAACTCATGATGCCCGCGCATCTTGGAACATTTAATATAACAGGTTCTATGTTTCACTTTAAGTAACCGCAGTGACCATCCCTAGATACGCAAAGTTGATTGTTGATAGCAGAGCAAACCAGACTCTTAGTTCAAGTTGTTAGCGCTTTCGGTTCAACTTACACCTGCGAATAGTTTTTTTTTTTTTTTTTTAAATGAAATTGACCCAACACAAAACAAGCTCAAACATAACGGACGCAACACCCATTACGATGTGCAAATTGAGATTGACTTGCAAAAGCTAAGTGAAAGAGTGGAGAAACAAATATCGCACTAGCCAAATAAATATTCTTTAATGATTTCATTTTTTTATTTTGTTTAGATTTATATATATTTTGCATTTCATTTTTAGTGTTATCTATTTCTTTACAAAGTGCGTTAGTATCATTATCTATGTTTACCTGTAAAAATAATAGTAAAGACAGTAATATTAACTCATTATGTTTCGATTTTTCGCTCCGAAAAAATGTCTATAGTGGGTGTAAATCTAATATGGGGACACATAATTTTATATGCCTGCTGAGATAGGATGCATTTCCAAAGTGACCCGCAAAAACATCTGGGTTGGCCACCCATGAACTAAATACACGTCTTACCTGAAAGTGACAACGCACCAAACTCTTTGCTAAATGGTGACACCAGACAAACCAAATTGTTTGGCTTTGTTGTTGTTGGCACTTCTCAACAAATGCTTTACTATCAATCCATTTATCTGTATATGCCCGCAAGTCGTATACCAAATAAAGGTCATATACCGCATAAAAAAAGACGTATATCTAGTTAATCCACCCATATATGTAATTCTGTTTGGCAAAGCTTTTGATGCCCGAAAGTCGTATATCAAATAAAGGTTATATACCGCATTCAAATAAGACATATATCTAGTTGACCATCCATATATCTAATTCTGTTTGGCAAAGATTTTGATGCCTGAAGTCATACTACTGTGCCCAAAGTCAGACCAATTTTTTTCTTCAAAAATTCTCTATTTATTCTGCTAAATTTATCTCATCGCCTTCAAAGTAATCCCCTCAGGACACAATGCACACTTATGGCAACATTTTTTTTCAAATCCTCAATGCATGCTAAAAAGTCATCGGCAGGGATGGCCTTCGTTGAATCTCTTTAATCGACTGAAAACGATGTTTCTGTAGTGGTCTGTTGAGTTTAGGGAATAGCCTGGAGTCGCACGGGGGGAATATGGTGGTTGTGAAATGATATGGGTTTCATTTTTGGCAAAAAAGTCCCGAAGAATCAATGCAGTGTGAGCTGGCGCGTTCAGTGTTTTCGGTACCCATCGAGATTTGACGCGTTTGAGGCCCAAAATGGAATTAACTGATCCTTTTAAAATTCCAACATCATCAGCAAGGTCTCTAATTGTAAATCATCGGTTTGCAAGCACTAAATATTTAATTCTTTGGACGTGAGCTTCATAGGTAAAGGTTGATGGTCGACCAGAGGGCTCTTTTTTCTTCAACGCGTTCTCTCCCTTCTTTGAACTGTTTATACCACTTCTAAACATTTCTTTCCGATATAGGAATGCTCACCGAATGCCTTATGCAGCATTCTATACGTTTCCGCAAACAAAATTAACTGCAAGTTCTTTGCCCAATTAATTCAGGCATTTCAAAAATCGCCGGAATCAGTTTTAGCGTCTCACAAAGCCAAGCGTAACTCAAACACTAATGGATATTTTGACGTCAAATTTCACACAGATGTCAAGGACAGTGCCAGCAACCTAAAGAAAAAAAAAATTGAAATTCCATAAGCCCCGGGAATTTTAAATGGAAAACGTACTTTTTGGACACAGTAGTATATCTAATTCTCGCAAGTCACCGAAGGCCACCCCTGTTTTATGGGTTTCTTTTTTTAAACTAAAGTATAGTTCAAGACCAGGGCTGGATTTAGAAGAAAAGAGGCCCTAGGCTATTCCACTTATGAGGCCCTTTCACCTCCTATTTTTAAGTTTGTAAATTACATGAGAGATAATAAAATACATCTTGACTGTGATGTATATCAATATGTTAAATGAAACATGTTGTGATGGGTACTAATCTTTATAAAAAATGTGGCACGGATCATAAATTAAAAATAATAAAAATGTCGAGAACACTTATTTGGACATTTATTCTCAGCACCCTATATAGTACTTGTAACAATAACTAATCAAATCATCGCGTTGATCTTAACAATACATTTTTATGTTTGTTTATTAGTCATGTGTGCAGAATTTTTCCTTATTTTCGATTCAGTGTTTTAGTGTTTACTGTTTTTAGAATAGTATAATTCTAATTTTGCTAACAATTTGAATGTAGCCTTCTCTTGATCTTGAGGCCCTAGGCTGATGACTAGTTAGCCTATAGGAAAATCTGGCCCTGTTCACGGCCGTTTTTATATTATCAAATATTCCACTATAATAAGAAAGGAAAATAGAAAACTCGCATCGAAATAAAGAAACGCACTTTTTCAAGGGCGAACTGCTGTTTCGTTTTAGTATGTCAATGCTCTCCGCGCGTTTCTTACATAAGAATCGCGGGCAAGTGTCCAGACAATTGGATGAATTGAAATTCGCGCATCAATTCTCGTGGCTGGGTGACTTATGGCGGCTTTCTGCTGTCAAGAGAGCACACAAAACCCGGTGTGAAGGTTGGCCTTTCGATACAATGGCGGAATTTTTTGTCATTCTGGAATTTCTGATTATTCGAGCAGTAGGTCGAAGGGTATTATTTTGAAAGAATCGATACTCGATCGACAAGCGTAAACTACCATTCGACAAATTGTATGAAAAAAAATATTGTAACATTTTGAATTATTTGTAGATAAAAATATCTTCCTGGAATAAAATATTTTTTTTTTCTTTCTAATGCAGCTGGCAAACACTTAGGCAGTTTGGTCTTGGATGCCTTAAGGCAAGAGCTGCACAGACGTTACTCACTTTGCATAACCCAGGGGGCGCGTGTAACTTGAAGATAAGCTTCGGACGCGGAGTAACAATGCCCCCGCAACGCTCTACGATTGTATTAGACCGGGACCTACGGTTTAAAGTGGATTCCGAACCACTACAAACATCCATGGCACCGCCGGGACAGGAACCCGAAACCTATGGTACCGAGCGCTAGCCACTCGGCCATTCAGGCCCCTAGAATAAAATATAACTAAGTGTATATAATAGGCCGAGTGGCTAGCGCTCGGTACCACAGGTTTCAGATTCGAGTCCCGGCGTTGCCATGGATGTTTGTAGTGGTTCGGGATCCACTTTAAACCGTAGGTCCCGGTCTATTATGACTGTTGAGCGTTTGGCGTAGAGCTGACAACCCTAGCCCGTAAAAAGAAAAACATCTCTCATCTCGAAATCTACCAGTAGGTAGACGGCCTTGGCCCACACTGGGCTGTTGCGCGAATGATGATGATGATGATGATGTAGATAAAAATATCTCGCAGAATAAAATATAAAGTGTATATAATAGATGTTTTGAAACAAACAAAACATACTTATATTAAAACATATAAGCACATAAACCTTAAAGATTTATCGTTTTAATTGTTAAACAAAAAAACAAAAAAAAAACAAAGAGAGAGAGAGAGAGAGACTATCATCAAATAAAATATAGACGAAGCGAAAACTGAAATTGTTCTTAATTAATTAAATAAGAACTTAAATTAGTGAAAATGAATTCGAGAAAAGCGAAATTGAAAATGTTTCTTATCTTTACGAAGCTCTTAATAGAATTTTATCTAATTCTTTAAATTTCGAACATAAAAAAAAATATTAAATTATAACAACGAGGGGTGTATTATTTATTTCTCCGAATGTTTTTTTTTTTATCTGACTCAAAATGAAACACCATGAAAAAATTCAATTCAGTTCTTTTTTAATCAAATAAGAACTTAAATTAGTGAGAGTGAATTAGAGATACGCGAAATTGATATCAAAGTAGTGTAAATGTTTCTTACTTTACGAAGCTCTTAATTAATATATTTTTTATATATATTTTTTAATTTTTTATTTTTTGTTAAAAAAAATACTACATTATAGCAATGAGGTGTCAACGATTTATTTCTCCAAATCTGTGAGATTTTTTTATATCTGATGCGAAATGAAAAACCATGAGAAAAATTCTATTCAGTTCTTTTTTATCATATAAGAACTTAAATCAGTGAGAGTGAATTAGAGATAAGCAAAATTGATATCAAAGTAACGTAAGTGTTTCTTATATTTACGAAGCTCTCAATTAATATAATTTTATCTGTTTATTCTTTAATTTTCGAATATTTGTAAAAAAATAATTAATGAATTATAGCAACGAGGGATCCATTATTTAATTCTCCAAATCTGTTAGAGTTTTTTTTTTATCTGATGCGAAATGAAACAACATGAAAAATTCCATTCAGTTCTTTTTTAATCAAACAAGAACTTAAATTAGTACGAATGAATTAGAGATAAAAGAAATTGATATCAAAGTAATGTGAATGTTTCTTATCTTTCGTATCTTTTATGAACTCTCGATTAATATAATTTTATCTATTTATTCTTTAACTATCGAATATTTGTAAAAGAAATATATAATTATAATAATATATAACTATAAATTATATTAATTAAATATGTAACTATAAATTATAGCAAAAAATAAATAAATAATTTATAATTTTATTTATTAATTTAATTTATTAATTTTTTATAATTTATTTATTGCAACGAGATGTCCATTATTTATTTCTTCGAATCTGTTGGATATTTTTTTTATCTGGTGCGAAATGAAACACCATGAAACAATTCCATTCAGTTCTTTTTTTTGATTAAATAAGAACTTAAATTAGTGAGAGTAAATTAGAGATAAGCATAATTGATATCAAATTACTGTAAATGTTTCTTATCTTTACGAAGCTATAAATTAATATAATGTTATCTATTTCATTAATTTTCGAATATTTATAAAAAAAAATAATTAATAAATTATAGTAACGAGGTGCCCATGATTTATTTTTATAAATCTGTTAGATTTGTTCTTTATCTGATGTGAAACGAACCATGAAAATAATTCCATTCAATTCTTTTTTAATTAAATAAGAACTGAAAATTAGTGAGAGTGAATTAGAAATATGCATTAAATAAAGTAATGTGAATATTTGATATCTTTACGAAGCTCTCAATTAATGCAATTTTGTGACAACGAGGTGTTCTTTATTTATTTTTCCAAATCTGTTACGTTTTGTTTATTTTATTTTATTTTTTTATCTGGCGAGAAACAAAACATCATCGAAAATTCCATGCAGTTCTTTTTTTAATCAAATAAGAAATTAAATTAATAAGAATGAAATAGAGATAAGCGAAATTGATATCAAAGTAATGCAAAGTTTCTTATCTTTACGAAGCTATCAATTAGTATAATTTCATCTATTTCCTTAAATTTCGAATATTAAAAAAAAACAAAAAAAAAAAAAAAACACTAAATTATATCAACGAGGTATCCATTATTTATTTCTCTGAATCTGTAAAAAAAAATATTCATATGTAAAAAATAAATAAAAAATTATGGCCATTATTTATTACCAAAAATCTGTTAGATTTTTCTTTTATCTGCTGCGAAACGAAGAAACCATGAGAAAAATTCCATTCAGTTCTTTTTTAATTAAATACAAACTTATATTAGTGAAAGTGAGCGTGAATTAAAGATAAGCGAAATTGATATCAAAGTAGCGGTAATGTTTCTTATCTTTACGAAGCTCTCAATTACTATAATTTTACCCTTTTTTTTATTTTCCGATTATTTGTAAAAAAAAAAATAATAATTAACAAATTATGGGAACATGATGTCAATTTTTTATTTTTACAAATCAGATACAAATTAGATTTTTTTTTATCTGGCGCGAAATAAAATAACATGAAAAAATTCCATTCAGTTCTTTTTTAATTAAATACAAACTTATATTAGTGAAAGTTAGCGTGAATTAAAGATAAGCGAAATTGATATCAAAGTAGAGGTAATGTTTCTTATCTTTACGAAGCTCTCAATTACTATAATTTTACCCTTTTTTTTAATTTCCGATTATTTGTAAAAAAAAAAAATAATTAACAAATTATAGGAACATGATGTCAATTTTTTATTTTTACAAATCAGATACAAATTAGATTTTTTTTTATCTGGCGCGAAATAAAATAACATGAAAAATTCCATTCAGTTCTTTTTTAATTAAATAAAAACTTATATTAGTGAAAGTTAGCGTGAATTAAAGATAAGCGAAATTGATATCAAAGTAGAGGTAATGTTTCTTATCTTTACGAAGCTCTCAATTACTATAATTTTACCCTTTTTTTATTTTCCGATTATTTGTAAAAAAAAAAATAATAATTAACAAATTATGGGAACATGATGTCAATTTTTTATTTTTACAAATCAGATACAAATTAGATTTTTTTTTATCTGGCGCGAAATAAAATAACATGAAAAAATTCCATTCAGTTCTTTTTTAATTAAATAAAAACTTATATTAGTGAAAGTTAGCGTGAATTAAAGATAAAAACACGAAATTGATATCAAAGTAGAGGTAATGTTTCTTATCTTTACGAAGCTCTCAATTACTATAATTTTACCCTTTTTTTTAATTTCCGATTATTTGTAAAAAAAAAAAAATAATTAACAAATTATAGGAACATGATGTCAATTTTTTATTTTTACAAATCAGATACAAATTAGATTTTTTTTATCTGGCGCGAAATAAAATAACATGAAAAAATTCCATTCAGTTCTTTTTTAATTAAATAAAAACTTATATTAGTGAAAGTTAGCGTGAATTAAAGATAAGCGAAATTGATATCAAAGTAGAGGTAATGTTTCTTATCTTTACGAAGCTCTCAATTACTATAATTTTACCCTTTTTTTTAATTTCCGATTATTTGTAAAAAAAAAATAATAATTAACAAATTATAGGAACATGATGTCAATTTTTTGTTTTTACAAATCAGATACAAATTAGATTTTTTTTTATCTGGCGCGAAATAAAATAACATGAAAAAATTCCATTCAGTTCTTTTTTAATTAAATAAAAACTTATATTAGTGAAAGTGAGAGTGAATTAAAGATAAGCGAAATTGATATCAAAGTAACGGTAATGTTTCTTATCTTTATCTTTTATAATTTTATCAATTTATTCTTTAATTTTTGAATATTAATTTTTAAAAAAACGAACGAATAAACACACATTCAAAGAAAAGGAAACATTCAAAACCGAATAAGAACTAGTAGATTTATCATAGAATCGCCTTGATTCGTCATCAATGTTTTTAAACAAATCTACCATTCGGATTGATGAATGAATCGCTGTGATAAGAGGGGGAGAGAATGGAGGTTAAGAGGTGAAAGCAGAGAAAGGATTTCCAAAAAGCAAAGGGAGAAAAGTCGAATAAAAGCAGAAAGACGATAAAATAGATAAGCAAACCGCAAACACGACAATGAAAATGAGATAGTTAATCCTGTACGGAGTTTCAGAATTTATTGCAATTCTTTATGCTAGTACTGAAATAAATACATTGTAACGCTTTTCAACGACTTTTTATTTTTATTTTGTGATATATATATATGAATAAATGTTTTCTCCTCTTCTTAAAAAAAAATGATACAAATGTTACAAGTGGAATTACAAACATTAAACATATCTTATGAATTACATGTCAAAAATTTTATGCATATTTATATTCTTTAAAAGTCACTGATTTATTAGACCCTGATACTTATATTTTTCAAAAGTCACTGATTTATTACTCCCTGATAATTATATCTTTCAAAAGTCACTGATTTATTAGACCCTGATATTTATATATTTCAAAATTCACTGATTTATTTGTCCCTGATATTTATATTTTTCAACACCCACTGATTTATTAGACCCTGATACTTATATTTTTCAAAAGTCACTGATTTATTAGACCCTGATATTTATATTTTTCAATGGTCACTGATTTATTTGTCCCTGATATTTACAATTTTCAAAAGTCACTGATTTATTAATCACTGATAATTATATCTTTCAAAAGTCACTGATTTATTAGACCCTGATATTTATATTGATATTTTGTGATATACCCTGATATTTTGTGATATATTTATATGAATAAATGTTTTCTCCTCTTCTTAAAAAAAATGATACAAATGTTACAAGTGGAATTACAAACATTAAACATATCTTATGAATTACATGTCAAAAATTTTATGCATATTTATATTCTTTAAAAGTCACTGATTTATTAGACCCTGATATTTATATTTTTCAAAAGTCACTGATTTATTAGACCCTGATACTTATATTTTTCAAAAGTCACTGATTTATTAGTCCCTGATACTTATATCTTTCAAAAGTCACTGATTTATTAGACCCTGATATTTATATTTTTCAAAATTCACTGATTTATTTGTCCCTGATATTTATATTTTTCAACACCCACTGATTTATTAGACCCTGATACTTATATTTTTCAAAAGTCACTGATTTATTAGACCCTGATATTTATATTTTTCAATGGTCACTGATTTATTTGTCCCTGATATTTACAATTTTCAAAAGTCACTGATTTATTAATCACTGATAATTATATCTTTCAAAAGTCACTGATTTATTAGACCCTGATATTTATATTGATATTTTGTGATATACCCTGATATTTTGTGATATATTTATATGAATAAATGTTTTCTCCTCTTCTTAAAAAAAAATGATACAAATGTTACAAGTGGAATTACAAACATTAAACATATCTTATGAATTACATGTCAAAAATTTTATGCATATTTATATTCTTTAAAAGTCACTGATTTATTAGACCCTGATATTTATATTTTTCAAAAGTCACTGATTTGTTAGACCCTGATACTTATATTTTTCAAAAGTCACTGATTTATTAGTCCCTGATACTTATATCTTTCAAAAGTCACTGATTTATTAGACCCTGATATTTATATTTTTCAAAATTCACTGATTTATTTGTCCCTGATATTTATATTTTTCAACACCCACTGATTTATTAGACCCTGATACTTATATTTTTTCAAAAGTCACTGATTTATTAGACCCTGATATTTATATTTTCAATGGTCACTGATTTATTTGTCCCTGATATTTACAATTTTCAAAAGTCACTGATTTATTAATCACTGATAATTATATCTTTCAAAAGTCACTGATTTATTAGACCCTGATATTTATATTTTTCAAAAGTCACTGATTTATTTGTCCCTGATATTTATATTTTTCAAAAGTCACTGATTTATATGTGAGTAATTTTTTATAGACGGAAAACGGAAACTCTTCATGGAATATTACTTTTTCAAAGTATATATATATATATTTCAGAGTATATATAAATTATATATATACATATATATATATATGTATATATATATATATATACAGGTGATTATAATTAAAGTCCCACTTTCGAAATGATGTAAAAAAAAAAAAAGAAACACTCGTGTCACAATGAGTTCAAATTTGAACAGAAGATACTTGAAGAAGGGGGAAGCGGTATGGCATCAAAAAAAAAAGTTCCATATTTCCCATCCAATTTGGTATGACCTAGTCGTGATGGATGGGCTTTCCACTAACAGTGTCACAACTGTTGAAAGACTCGAAATCCTTTTTCAGTCAAAAAAAAAAAAAAAAAAAAAAAACCCGAAACAATCAATCACATAGAATCCTACAGTTGGTTTATTGTGCCATGCATGCTAAATACGTTGTCATTTCGATTTAAAATATCACTGGCAGCCGAATTAACTTTCTTTATGCCACTTACAGCGCCCTCTATTGATACACTTTGGCACTTTTTTTGATGGCGTACCGTTTCCCCCTTCAAGTATCTTCAGTTCAAATTTAAACTCATTGTGACACGAGGGATTCTTTTTTTACAGCATTTTGAAAGTGGGACTTTAACTATAACCACCCTGTAATAGCCCGATCTCTAAGTATTAGAAAAAGTTTAAAAAAATTCTCAGCTTTATAAAAGCAAATTTACGGTTTATAGATTTATGAAATATGAATGAAAATGTAAAATGAAATGAAATAAAATAATAAATAATTAAAAATTAATATAAATTAATAAATAAATATAAATTGAAATAAAATGTTATGAAATATGTAAGTGGTAAAAACATTATTTGAGACAGGTGTGGGCAACCGAAATGATCTCTCGGGTCCCTTTGGAAATGCATCTAACTCCGCGGGCCGCATATAAAATTATACATCCCAATATCAGATTTAGATCCACACTAGAAATGTGTTTGGAGAGAAAAATTATTTGTTATTTTGTTATTATTATTATTATTATTATTGTGTTTACTATTTTTCTTACATGTAAACATAGATAATATTATAATAATGATAACGCACATTATGAAAAAATACGTAGCACTAAAAATGAAATATAAGAAATATATAAATATAAATGGAATCATTAAAAAATATTTATTTTATTCTTTTACTTAGCTTTTGCAAATCGATGCGCGCGCATCATGAATTCGCAGAATATAATTTAATTATTCGGCGAACTCATCAATAAAACAGGCAATATTTGTCCTATATGCGCAATAATATTATCTTAAAATCAAAGTTCATTTCTTCTCATAATTCCGAGCGGCCTGGTGGCCAAGTGACTAGTGCTCTTTCCTTTGGTATCCCAGGCTTCAGGTTCGAATCCTGGCGTTGGCATGGACGTTTGTGAGTGGTTCGGAATCCACTATAAACTGTAGGTCCCGGTCTGCCCGTGCGCACAAGATGACCGTAGAGCGACAAACCAAACCAAATCTCGTAATTCCGACAGTTAATTTTTGACTATATGGATGCACACATAATGTGTTTTTTAATACATTGGTTTTCACTACTCTGGCCATTATAAAATAAATATATTTGTAAAAGTGTGATAAATCTCACGGGCCATAAAAATGTTAAAGGGGGCCGCGGGTTGGCCACCCCTGATTTAAAACTATGTGGGGCCTGATGGCCGAGTGGCTAGCGCTCTGGCACTCGGTACCACAGGTATCGGGTTCGAATCCCGGCGATGCCAAGTATGTTTGTAATGGTTCGGAATCCACTTTAAGCAGTAGGTCCCGGTCTCATATGACCGTAGAGCGTCACAGAGCCCAATCAGACTTCTTCTCAGCACATCATTTGCAAACGGGCAACTATGTTCTAAGCACAGTGATGTGGTGTGGTGTAGTAGTAGATTTAAAACGATGTATTGGCATGTTATTCTATTATAAAATTTAATCAAAAATTAAGAATATTACATTTTTTTTCATGTTCTTGGTAAGTGCTGCAAAATCAAGCGAACACATTACTTTATAAAATGAAAAAATCACTACTTTGCACCATATGTGCGTTTGAGAAATAAGTCAATAATTTATAGAACAGAGAAAAAAAGTCGCATCTTGTACAGCGCGAGGGAGAATTTGAACTCGAAAAGACATTCGGGCGTTAGCACTTCCGGTGTGTTTCTTTGTTTGAAAGGGAGGTGAAATGGAATAGAATAAAATGATCTCTTCCTCATAGTTTTGGAGTAATTCATTCCTTATATATATATATATATATATATATATACACTGAAGTGACAAAAGTCATGGGATACCTCTTAATAACGTGTCGGCCCTCCTTTCGCCCGGCGAAGTGCAGCAACTCGACGTGGCATGCACTCAACAAGTCGTTGGAAGTCTTCTGCAGGAATATTGAGCCATGCTGTCTCGATAGACGTCCATAATTGTGAAAGCGTTGATGGTGCAGGATTTTGGGCACGAACAGACCTCTCGATGATGTCCCATAAATGCTCGATGGGATTCATGTCGGGCGATCTAGGTGGCCAGATCATTTTTTGGAATTGTCCAGAATGTTCTTCAAACCAATTGCGAACAGTTGTGGCCCGGTGACATGGCGCATTGTCATCCATAAAAATCCCATCGTTGTTTGGGTACATGAAGTCCATGAATGGCTGCAAGTGATCTCCAAGTAGCTGAACATAAGCATTTCCAGTCAATGTTCGGTCCAGTCGCACCAGAGGACCAAGTCCATGCCATGAAAAAACAGCCCACATTATTACGGAGCCACCACCAGCTTGAACAGTGCCTTGCTGACAGTTTGGGTCCATGGCTTCGTGGGGTCTGCGCCACACTCGAACCCTATCATCAGCTCTTACCAACTGAAATCGTGACTCATCGGACCAGGCCACGGTTTTCCATTCATCTAAGGACCAACCGATATGCTCACGTGCCCACGAGAGTCGCTGCAAGCGATGTCGTTCTGTCAGTAAAGGCACTCGAGTCGGTCTTCTGCTGGAATAGCCCAAGAAAGCCAAATTTCTCCGCACAGTTCTAACAGACAAGTCCCTTGTACGTCCCACATTGATTTCTGCGGTTATTTGACGCAGTGTTGCTTGTCTGTTAGAATTTACGACTCTTTGCAGACGTCGCCGGTCTCGGTCGTTAAGTGCAGGCGGTCGACCACTGCGCTGTCCATGGTGGGATGTTATGCCTGAAATTTCCTACTCTCGGCACACTCTTGACACAGTGGATCTGGGAATGTTGAATTCCTAACGATTTCCGAAATGGCATGACCCATGCGTCTAGTTCCAACTAACATTCCGCGTTCAAAGTCTGTTAATTCCCGTCGTGCGGTCATCATCACGTCAAAACCTCTTCACCATGAATAACTTGAACAGAAATGAAAGCTCTGCGAAAGCACTGCGCATTTATACCTGTTCTACGCGATGCTACTGCCATCTGAAAATTTGCATATTGCTATCCCATGACTTTTGTCACTTTAGTGTATATATATATTTCTAGATTCCCAGTAATATGTTTTGTGGTTTTGGTCACTATTAGGAGTAGTTTAAACTTCCCTTAATATTTATCATATAAAAAGAACTAGAAAAGGGTAATTTTCAACATAAAAGATATGGACAAGTAATAAAAAAAATTTTTTTTAAAGTCAGTTCCTACTTTTATTTCATTATATTACAGAAAGTCTTTTACAAATAATTTTCATTCATTTTTTTAAGTTAGAAAAAATTCCATCTCTCTCACTCATTTATTCACATGTTTCATTTTCCATTTTGTTCCCTCCTTGACTCAGACTAGAACCCAGAATGAAAAAGAAATTTTTTTCCAACGATCTACACGCTTCGCCACAGACGGTATCTATTCCTAAATTTATACCCTGCTAAATATCTTATAGAAGAGAAATTTTTTTTCTCCCATATAAAACTAAAATTAATTAATTTAATTTAATTACTGAATTAATATTTGAAAAATGGGTGCGCAGAAGATCTACCTCCCCGTGGTGTACCTGGTAACACTTTTTAGTGGCTAAAAGATCTACAACATGGCATTAATGTTAGATTAATGAACTCTGTTTCAGTATGTTTTGTTGTTGTATTATTTTGTTGCTGTTGTATGTTGTATGTTTTTTTTTTTTTTTGTTGTTGTTCTTTTTTTGCTGTAACTGTACATAATCTACTATTGGAAATAATAAAAAAAAATATTTGAAAACCTGTATTAGCATCCAGTGTCATCCACTACAAGTTCAAAAAAAAAAAAAATTTATTTGAACTTGAGTGGATGAATAAAAGTATTTTATGAACGATTGAAAATTTGAACAAGATATATATAGGAGAGTGTGAACTAATAGTAGGAATTGAAAAAAAAAAAAAAAAAAAAAAAAAAAAAGGAAAATAATAATACTATCACTAAAAGGTAATTTCATCTTTCATCCAGCCCGATATGTTCTTCAAAATCAGCAAACTGAAAGCCTTTTGAGCGCCCTGATGGCCAATTGGCCAGCGCTCTGGCCTTCGGTACCACAGACTTCAGATTCGAATCCTGGCGATGGCATGGGTTTGTTGGTGGTTCGAAATCCACGTTAAACTGTAGGTCCCGGTCTAATTAGCATAAATCTGCACAAGATGACCGTAGAGAGGCAAAGCAAATCATATCGATATAAAAATTGATGTCATATTTAACACTGTAATTAATTTTGATTTGATTACACTGTAATTAATTTTTTGTTTTGATTATAAAAATAAAAATAAAAATTAAATATGTTACAATAAATTTATTAATTATTTTTTATAAACGGCCCTAAATGGCCGAGTGACTAGCGCTCTGGCGATCGGTACCACAGGTTTCGGGTTCCAGTCTCAGCGGTGCCATGGATTTTGTGAGTGGTTCGGAATCCACGTTAAACTGCAGATCCGGTCTAATTAGCCCAAAGTGGGCAGAAAATGATCGTAGAGTGACAAAGCAAATCAAACTTTTTGATCTCATATCACTAAGACAAAAATAATTAAAAGATGTATCCGATACAATATAACATAAGCGGCTTGATGGCCGAGTGACTAGCACTCTGGCGTTCGATGCTACAGGCTTCGGGTTAGAATCCCGGCGGTGGCAAAAATGTTTACAGTGGTTCGTAATCCACTTTAAACCGTAGGTCCCGTTAGAAATATGATTGTTAAGCGTAGGGCTGACAACCTTACTCCATAAAAGAAAAAGAAAAACATCTCCTGCCTCGAAATATGCCAGTAGGCAGAGGGTCTTGGTCCACCCTAGGGCTATTGTGATAATGAAGAAGTATAGTACAAAATATATGCAAGTGCGTAGATGTATAATCAAAAAGTAAGTTATTTATTTTAAACATTATGCGTACAAATAAACTAAATTACAAATTAATATTTTTAATTTAAATAGAATGATATTGTATTTGTGGGGCCTGATGGCCGAGTGGCTAGCGCTCTAGCGCTCGGTACCACAGGGTTCGAGTCCCGGCGGTGCCATGGATGTTTGTAGGGGTTCGAAATCCACTTTAAACCGTAGGTCCCGGTCTAATAGGATCGTAGAGAGTTGCGGGGGAATTGTTACTCCGCGGCCGTGGCTTACCATCAAGTTACACGCGCCCCCTGGGTAATGCAAAGTGAGTAACATAGGTGCAGCCCTTATGGCGAAGATCACGGTCTATTTGCCAGCTGCATTAGAAAAAAAAATATTGTATTTGTTCAGTAATACCGGTTTGGTTTAGTTTGTCGGTCTACTGTCATTTTGTGTACATTTTAAGCTAAGTAGATCAGGACTTGCAGTTTAACGTGGATTTCGAACCATTAACAAACATCCATGCAACAGCCAGGATTCGAGCCTGCAGCCTGTAGTACTAAAAGGCCAGAGCGCTAGCCACTTGGCCTTCAGGCAGCTAAACACCGTAAAAGAAATCTTGTTTGCTGTCTTCTGTTATTGCAATTTGAAGATGACTCAAATTGTCAACTAGATTAACCACATACCCTGTACTTGTGTTTATCACGATCTTTTGAAATATCTAAGTTTTAATTTTTTAATTGATGTAAGGTAGTTTTATCTGTAAGAAAGTTAACTCCTCTCTTCAAATTATTTACCCTTCACTTGAAGGTCAATTGTTAATCACTGAAAATTGCTTTTAAGTTGTGCTGTTATTCTAACTACAGGGAAAGAGCCATTAAAATATTCAGTTAAGAAGAAATAGTTAGACATATCTGTTTTTGCCCGCATTTATTTTACAACTGGTGTCAATATCACTGCGAAATCTGTGTGTTACTGAGATATTTAGTTCCTTTATAGGCAAAATACACTGAAATTGACTATTAACAATTAATTATAATTAACATTTTTAACTAGAATAGAATGCTATTGTATTTGTTAGATAATATATCTGGTTTATCGGTGGACAAGTGGCTGGCGCTCTGATTATTGTACCACAAGCTTCAGGTTCGAATACAGGTTCGTTCAGGTATGGATGTTTATTAGTGGTTCGGAATCCACTTTAAGCCGTAGGTCCCTGTCTGTTAGCCCTCGTGTGCACAAGATGATCATAAAGCGACAAACTAAACTAAGATCTACGGTCATATTGTGCACATTTTAGGCTAATTAGACCGGGACCTATAGTTTAATATGGATACCGAACCACTAACACAACATCCATGGCACCGCCAGAATTCGAAATTGAAGTCTATGGCATCAAAGGCTAGAGCACTATCCACTTGACCATGAGGCCGCTCTGTAGCATAGAGAATATTTTTTTTATGTCTTCTCTTTTCTTCTGTAATTAGAAGATAACCCAAATTTTCATCTAGATTAACCACCTACCCTGTACCCTGTATCACGATTTTTTGTCAAACCTACGTTTTAATTTTTTTTATTGATTTAAGGCAATTTTATCTGCGAGAAATGGCTACTCCTCTCTTCAAAGCATTTACCCTTATCTTCATGGTCAAACGTTAATTACTGAAAATTGCTTTTCAGTTGTGCCGTTATTCTAACTACCGGAAAAGTGTCATTAAAATAACCAGTTAGGAAGAAATAGTTAGAAATATCTGTTTCTGTCCGCATTTATTTTATAACTTGTGTCGTATATCACTGCGAAATCTGTGTCTTACTGAGATATTTAGTTCCTTTATTTGAAAAGTACACGAAAAATAATTACTAACAATTAACTACTAATTATAATTAACATTTTTAACTAGTATAGAATGCTATTGTATTTGTTCAGTAATACCTCTGGTTTGTCGCTCTACTGTCAGCGGCCTGGTGACCAAGTGACTGGCGCTCTGGTTATTGTACCACAGGCTTCAGGTTCGAATATCGACTGTGCCATGGATGCTTTGTTAGTGGTTCGGAATCCCCTTTAGCTGTAGTTGTTTGCACAAGATGATCGTAAAGAGACAAACTAAATTTACCTCTACTGTCATTTTGTGCACATTTTAGGCTAATTAGACCGGGACCTACATTTTAAAGTGGATACCGAACCACTAACAAAACATCCATGGCACGGCCAAATTCGAATTCCAAGAATTCCTGAAGGCTGCTCGGTAGCATCTAGAATTTTTATTTTTATTTTTTTAAATGTCTTCTGTAATTAGAAGATAACCCAGATTTTTAATTAGAATAACCACCTACCCAGTAATTTTGTAATGTACACTTATTATGTGCACAATTTTTTGACAAATCTTTTTAATTTGTTAATGGATTTAAGGCAGTTTTATCTGTAAGAAAGGTTTACAGTTTCTTCTTAAACCTTGTCATTAACTTCAAGGTCAAATGTCAAGGTCACTGAACATTGCTTTTAAGTTGTGTTGTTATTCTAACTACCGGAAAAGCGCCGTTAAAATATTCAGTTAGGAAGAAGTAGTTAAAAATATCTGTTTTTACCCTCATTTATTTTACAACTGGTGTTAATATCACTACAAAATCTGTGCCTTAATGAGGTATTTTGTTCCTTTATTTGCAAAGTATACGGAATTTTATGGATGTCCAACATGTTTTATTATCAGATGGTCATAAATAACTAATTATGTGATTTATCTTAACCAAAAATTTCTTTATATTAACTGTCAAGTGTTTAAAATTTCACTATGGAAAAATAATTTTTGTATAATAACACGTGACCTTTGATAATTCATTTATGAGACAGCAAGAATTCCTAATAGATTTTAAAGAATAATAATAATAATAATAATAAAATAAATAAATGTAGCATTCTTCCGGTGATTATTTCGAACATTCTCGAAACGTTCTTCGAAACAGACGATTTTTTTTTCCATATGGATTTTGCTCCTTGTTTGTATTGGGATTAAATTTCTTGCAGTATGTTATGATAGTGCTTTGCTCCCGCGCTTTATCATATTAAATAGACAATTACGGTTAAATCAGCAAATCAGCTAGCCAACGAACTGAAAATAGAAACTTTAAACACTTTTAAATAATTCATTTTATGTTCAATTATCATTATTAATTCTTTTATTTTAGAGTTTAGATCAGAGGTGGCCTTCCCAAATGACCTTGCAAGTCATTTTGAAAATGCATCCTAACTCCGTGGGCTGCATATAAAATTATGTGTATTATATTACCTGTAAACATAGATAATATAAACATAATGATACTAAAAGCACACTGTAAAGAAATATATAACACTAATAATGAAATATAAAAAATATAAACGAAATAAAAAAAATAAAATCATTGAAATATATTTTTTTTACTAGTGCGATATTTATTTCTCCACTCTTTCACTTAGCTTTTGCAAATCGATCTCAATTTGGGTATTTGCACATCGTAATGGGTGTTGCCGGTTAGCGTCCGTTATGTTTGAGCGTATTTTATGTTGGGTCAATTTCATTTTAGAATAAAAAAAAAAATAAAAATAAAAAAAAAAAAAAATAAATAAAAAAAAATATTCGCAGGTGGCAGGTGAACCAAAAGCGCTAACAACTTCAACTAAGAGTCTGTTTTGCTCTGCTATCAACAATCAACTGTGCGTATCTAGGGATGGTCACTGTGTCACTGAGGTCGCTTAAAGTGAAACATAGAACCTGTCATATTAGATGTTCCAAGATGTGCGTACATCATGAATTCGCAGAATATAATTTAATTATACTGCGAACGAGTTTACAGTTATAACTTCTAAATAAAACAGGCAATATCTGTCCTATATTCGCAAGAATATTATTTTAAAATCAAAGTTAATTTTGTCTCATAATTCCGACAGTTCATTTTTGAATAGATGGATGCGCGCATAATTTATTTTTTAATACATTGGTTTCCACTACTTTGGACATTATAAAATAATTGTATTTTGTAAAAGTGTGATAAATCTCACGGGCCGGAAAAATATGCAAGGTGGACAGCCTGCGGCCCGGGGGCCGTGGGTTGGCCCCCTGTCTTAGTGCTTTGTTCCCGAGTTTTAACAAATTAAATAGATAATCAAATATATATATATATATATATATATAAATACAAAGCTTATTCAAAGCTACACTTAAATCATAAAATGAAAACAGTTGTGAACTTGAGAGATGATTAAATAAAAATAGAAATAGCATTTGCAATTAGGATTGCAATTATATTTTCTT
The DNA here is from genome assembly GCA_021605075.1 of Caerostris darwini. Taxonomy (NCBI): domain Eukaryota; kingdom Metazoa; phylum Arthropoda; class Arachnida; order Araneae; family Araneidae; genus Caerostris; species Caerostris darwini. Next base: position 34,915 of record BPLQ01007670.1, on the reverse strand, counting down.
TAAATAAGTAATAAAATTGCACTTTTACAAAAATATGTAAAATAAGTTTTATATATATATATATATATATAATGTATATACAAATTATATTGAATTTCCAATAAAATATAATAGAAATCTATTTCGTATCTATCATTAATATTATTTATCGAAATATATCTTTCAAGCTTATTTATTTATTTTATTTTATTTTGCTTATTTATTTATTATTTAGTATTATTTTTTTTCTTATTCTAAGAAAAAATGAAAATAAAAATGACACCCTATTAAACGCCGCAAAACCTGAATGACCACTTCACTTCGTAGTCAAAATAATAATCAAGGAAAACGAAAAATAAATAAATAAATAAATAAATAATAATAATAATAAATAAAAGTCAAAATAATCATTAGCCTTCCAGAGGGAGGTATGGAAAGAAAAAAAACAATATTTTTACGGAGAAGTCCAAATACTATCTCTCTGCACTTCTCCGAAATAGAAGCGCCCAGTTCCGCTAAGATTGTTGCCACCAGACGACACGAACGCGGAATTCACTACCACTTAAAAAGCGCTACCTGACGAGCCACGTAAAAAAGCCGGCAGGTGTAAGTCGCGTGGCGATTCCCTTCCTCTTCCTTCCCTCCCCTTTCTCCGTGGTTATTATATCAGCTGTTCCAATCCGACACCTGCCTTAGCTGAACGGGCAAGCGGATTCCAAACGATAATTTTTTGAAAAGAAAAAAAAGAACAAAAAAAGAAGCACAATAGAAAGGAGGGGATTCTACAACACCACACACATACAACAGCTGCTTTGTTTCTTTGCGTCATTTTCGAATTGACCTTGTTAATACGAATTTATGTTGCGTCTGGCAACAGGGATGTCGAATGTCTTCCATTCTGTGTTTCGAACCAAAAAATTTTCCTTTTTTTTAGATATCGTCCGGAACTCTTTTTCTTTGTTTCGAATTGATTGAGTGATTATGATTTACGATTGGAACAGCAGTTTCTGTATCTGTGTTTGTGATATTAATTGATCAGAAGAGATTAGTGGATGGTTTCGAATGTTCATTCAAAGCAAACGATTCCCTATCAAATGAAAACTGTTACAAATAAAATTCAGTAATTCGAATGTTAGTAGTTCAGTAGTTTCCAATGAAGTTCGAATGTCAAAAGCCGAATGTCGGTAGATTCAGTAGTTTCGAATGTCGATAGACGAATATCGTTAGTCAAATGTTGATAGTTTCAGTAGTTTCGAATGTCGTTCATTCACAGCAAACGATTCCTTATCAAATGAAAACGGTTACAAATAAAATTCAGTAACCGAATGCATATCGACTATCTTCCATTCTGTGCTTCGAATCGAAAATTGTTCTTTTTTTTTAGATATCGTCCGGAACAACACTTTTTTTTTCTTCTTTTTTTTTTATCAGGTGTGAACATGATGTTATCTTAGTTAGGGGTTCGTGGTGTAAGCAAATAAAATTCGCAATTTGCAAGCAAATAAAACTTGCAAACATTCCAAATTTGCAAATTTTTGTGGAAAAATGGTAGTTTGGGCCCCTTAACTCTTGAAATGGTTCATGAATAACGTTAATCCTCTGGAATTTTCTGGAGAATTTGGCTTTTGCTTGAAGTGTTTTGTAGTATGGTTTTGAAGCACTTTTCACGTTTTCGCTTGAGATTTTAAACGTTTGTATATCCAATGTCTATAAGTACTCGTAGTGCGGTGATCAATTCCTTCTTCTTGAAGTTTCACATTTATCACTTTTGGCATTTTCCCGTGCCTATTGAGATGTATAGTGCTTCTAATTGTATTTGGAATACTTCATTCTTCATTTATGCCTAGAATTTTCCAACTTTGATATATTCTTTTGGCTATTGTATGCGATAACATTTCCTGCAGAATTTGGAATGCTTCATTCTTCATTTATGCCTAGAATATTCAAACTTTGATTCATTCTTTTGGCTATTGAATGTGATAACGTTTTTTGAGTTATATTCCGGAGTTTATTCCTCCGTTCTCGAATGTTCACACATGGTAAGTTGAAATTTGTCCAGCAGACTTCAGTTTCGTTTTTTCTTCTTTCGAATTGATTAAGTGATTATGATTTACGATTCGTTATGATATGTCGTTCATTCACAGCAAACGATTCCCTGTCAAATGAAAACGGTTACAAATAAAACTCCGTAACAAAGTGCATGTCTAATACTACTGTGTCCAAAAAGTAAGGCCAATTTTCGATTTAAAATTTCCGGGGCTTATGGAATTTCAATTTTTTTCTCTTTTTTTGGTTGCTGGCACTGTCCTTGACATCTGATTGAAATTTGACAAAATGTCCGTTAGGGTTTGAGTCACGGCTTGGCCTTGTGAGACGCTAAAACTGATTACGGCTCTTTTTGAAATGTCTGAATTATTTGAGCAAAGAACTTGCAGTAAATTTTGTTTGCGGAAACGTATAAAATGTCACAGAAGGCATTCCTATATTGGAAAGATATGTTTACAAGTGGTATAAACAGCTCAAAGAAGAGAGAGAACGCGTTGAAGACTAAGAGCCCTTGGTCGACCCTCCACCTCAACCGACGAAGCTCACGTCCAAAAAATTAAAGATTTGGTGCTTGTAAACCGTCGATTTACAATTAGAGACCTTGCTGATGATGTTGGAACTTCAAAAGTATCGGTCAATTCCATTTTGGACCTCAAACGCGTCAAATCTCGACTGGTTCCGCAAACACTGAATATGCCACCTCACATTGCATTGATTCTTCGTGACTTTTTTGCCAAAAATGAAACCCATATCGTTCCACAATCCCTGTATTCCCATCGTGCGACTTCTGACTATTCCCTAAACTCAAAAGAGCACTCAGGAGACTCCGTTTTGAGTCGATTGAAGAGATTCAACGTGAATCGCCGAACGCTTTGAAAGCCATCAGTGCCGATGACTATTTAGCGTGCATTGAGGATTGAAAAAAACATTGGCATAAGTGCATTGTGTCAGGAGGGGATTATTTTGAAGGCGATCATATAAATTTGGAAGAATAAATAAGGAGTTTTTGAAAAAAATATATAAATAATTGGTCGTACTTTTTGGGCACAGTAGTATCTTCCATTCTATGTTTCGAACCGGAACTGTTCTTTTTTTTAGATATCGTTCGGCAATCTTTTTTTTGTTCCCCTTTTCCTTTTGTCGAATTGATTGAGTGATTATGATTTACGATTGGATCAGGAGTTTCTGTTTCTGTGTTTATGATATTAATTGATCAAAAGAGATTAGTGGATAATGATTCGGTTTCGAATGTCGTTCATTCACGGCAAACGATTCCCTATCAATTGCCAACCGTTACGAATAAAATTCCGTAACCGATTGCAGACGATAGTCCGTGAAACTAGCGGATGATAATTATCACTGTGAATTCATTTATTTTGTCTCGTGCAAACCTTTTGTAATAATTATTGGAAAACCGTTAGCTGTAATTATTGATGTATGTAACTGGGACTGCAACGTATATTTATGCAAATTGAATATTTTTCGATTCCTACTATTAGTTCACACTCTCCCTATATATATGTTGTTCAAATTTTCAATGGTTAATAAAATACTTTTTCAATTCCTTCTATTAGCTCACACTCTCCCTATATATATCTTGTTCAAATTTTCAATCGTTAATAAAATACTTTTTCAATTCCTTCTATTAGCTCACACTCTCCCTATATATATCTTGTTCAAATCTTCAATCGTTCATAAAATACTTTTTATTCATCCACTCCAGTTCAAATAAATTTTTTTTCAACTTGTAGTGGATGACACTTTATGACAAAACGGTTTTTTCAAATATTAATTCAGTAATTAAATTTAATTAATTAATTTTAGTTATTTTTAGATTTAAGTTACATAGATCTACCAATTGATGGCGCCAGATAAACTTAAAAAAATGAATGAAAATTATTTATAAAGGATTTTCTGCAATATAGCGACACTTAACCACCAGCAACAAAGCTAAACAATTTGGTTTGTCTGGTTAGAGACATTTAGCAAAGAGTTTGGTGCATTTTCGCTTTCAGATAAGACGTTTATCTACATATACCAGAGGTGGCCAGTCAAAATGATCTTGCGTGTCACTTTGGAAATGCATCACAACTGCGCTGGCAGCATATAGAATTATATATCCCCATATTAGATTTAGACCCACCTATAGTCAACTTTTTAGAGTAAAAAATTGAAAGTCAGTATTACTGTCTTTACTATTATTCTTACACTTAAACATAGATAATATAATAATAAGGATACTAAACGCACATTGTAAAGAGATATATAACACTAAAAATGAAATATAAATGAAATAAAAAATTGAAATCATTAAAAAATATTTATTTGGCTAGTGTGATATATATTTCTCCACTCTCACTTATCTTTAGCCAATCGATCTCAATTTGGGTAATTGCACATCGTAATGGGTGTTGCGTCCATTATGCTTCAGCGTGTTTTGTGTTGGGTCAATTACATTTTAGAAAAAAAAGTTCGCAAGTGTATGTTGAACCAACAGTGCTAACAACTTGAACAGAGTTTGGTTTGCTCTGCTATCAACAATGTGCGTATCTAGGGATGGTCACTGCATCACTGAGGTCACTTAAAATGAAACATAGATCTTGTTATATTAGATGTTCCAATTTGCGAGCGCGTCATGAATTCGCAGAATATAATTTAATTATTCTACGAACTCATAAATAAAACAGGCAATATTTCTCACATATTCGCAAGAATATTATTTTAAAATCAAAATTAATTTTTCAACTCCTTTATTAGCTCACGCTCTCCCGATATATATCTTGTTCACATTTTCAATCGTTCATAAAATACTTTTTATTCATCCACTCATCCGAATAAATTTTTTTTTAACTTGTAGGGGATGACACTTGACGTTAATACAGTTTTTTCAAATATTAATTCAGTAATTAAATTTAATTAATTAATTTTAGTTATTTTTAGATTTAAGTTGCATATATCTACCAATTGATGGCGCCAGATAAACTTAAAAAAATGAATGAAAATTATTTATAAAGGATTTTCTGCAATATAGCGAAAAAAAAGTAGGAATTGACTTAAAAATTTTTTTTTATATTACTTGTTATTCATCCACTGAAGTTCAACGACATTTTTTTTTTTGAACTTGTAGTGGATGACACTTGATGTTAATACAGTTTTTTTTTTCAAATATTCCTTCATTAATTAAATTAAATTAATTAATTTTAGTTTTATGCGGGAGAAAAAAAAGTTCTCTTATATAAGATATTTAGCAGGGTATAAATTTAGGAATGTGTACCGTCAGTGGTGAAGCATATAGATCGCCGGAATAAAAATTTCTTTTTCAGATTCTTTTTTCATTGTGGGCTCTAGTCTGAGTCAAGGAGGGAACAAAACGGAAAATGAAACATGTGAATAAATGAGTGAGAGAGAGGGAAAGTGTGTGTGAGAGAGAGAGAGAGAGAATTTTTTCTAACTTAAGAAAATGAATGAAAATTATTTATAAAGGACTTTCTGCAAATAGTGAAAAAAAAGTAGGAATTGACTTTAAAAAAAACTTTTTTTTTTATATTACTTGTTTTTTCCATCCGTTGTCGCGATTGATAAAAATAAGCAATAAAATTATACTTTGAGAAAACACACTTTAATGGATTAAGTAAAATAAATATTTTTTACAAATATTTCATAGCCATATCTATCTATCTATCTATATATATATTTCTCACTGTTTGTGTTTATATGCACGGCCTCAATTTACATCCAAATTTCAACATTTTAACATTGGCACGGATACTTCTAGTACAAAATCTAGATCAATAGGGAAAAAAAAAATCGAAATTGGATAAATATTTGTTAAAAAAATTACCCAATTAGGTGTTTCGACTTATACTTAAGATATTGTAATGGAAAAATTCTCCTTCGTTTCCATGATATTCGCATTGTCCTTTTTGGATGTAAACTTGTTATAGGTGCATCTTTAGCCTTTTTATCTGTATTCAGCGACTGTTCTGAGAGCGTTTATGATTAACGATTATCATACTTACAGTATCCCCGTTTCATCATAAGTAAAGATGCTATCCAAAAAGGAACAATTTCTTTGTCGAATACTTGATGTACCAATCTACAAGCGTTACGATTTCTGCCAATGTAGAATCCATTTGTCAAGTTTTTTTTCACCTTTCCAAAAGCTGCAAACTGTTGCACTGTCTACTTCAAAATGTTCAGCAATAGCAAAGACAAAGAACCAACAGCAAGTTATTGTAAGGGCTTCACCTTTTGTCATCAGAGCATCATTATAAAGGCCTACTTTGCAGGCCTTCATTTTAAGCTCACATCTCCTGATTTAAACTTTTTAAAAGCACCTTCTCACTGTGGAAACATTAACCGTATCATTTCCAAATTCATCATTAATGTTTCGTGTTGCATGAGAAACAGAATGTCTTTAACTTTATATTCATACAGAAAAATGATCCGTATTTCGCGGGAATCCATGTTTAAAGATTTTTTAAAAGTGTCGACATCTATATGACAAAAAAACCTAACTTTTAGACAAAGTGCATAATAAGTAATAAAATGATATCTAACATTCTTCTTCTTCATTGGAGCAACAGCCCCTTTGTGGGCCAAGACGCAAAGACTTTGGGGTCTGCCTACACGCGGATTTCGAGACAGGATACAATTTCTTTTTATGAGGTAAGGATGTCAGCCTTACGCCCAGCGCTCTAGAGTCATATTAGACAGGGACCTACGTCTTAAAGTGGATTCCAAACCACTACGAACACCTATGCCACCGCCGGAACTCGAACCCGAAGCACCGAACATCAGAGAGCTAGTCACTCGGTCATCAGGCTCCATATAACTTTATTAACTTTAAACTTTTCTCTCTTATTTAACTTCTTCTTCTTAACTTTTATTTAACATTAAACTTCTTCTTCTTTTACTATGGTACAACAGCCCCATGGTGGGCAAGGCAGTCTGCCTACTTTGAGATTCCGATGCAGGAGATGTTTTCTTTTTATGAGGTAGAGTTGTCAACCCTACGCCCGGCGCTCTCTAGAGTCATATGAGACCGGGGCCTACGGCTTAAAGTGAACTTCCGAACCACTACAAACATCCACAGCACAGCCGGAACTCGAACCCAAACCAGCAAGTGCCAGAGCGATAGTCATTCTGCCATCAGGTTCCATATAACAGTCTTATTTAACTTTAAACTTCTTCTTCAATGGGGCAACAGCCCCATGGAGGTTTTTTACAGGGTATGGTTGTCAGCCCTACGCCCTATAGTCATATTAGACCTACGGTGAAAGTGGACTACGGTTACTACACTACGTAACTACGGTTACGACACTACGGTTTAAAGTGGATTCAAAACCACTAAAAAATCTATGGTAGAGCCAGGACACGAACCCAAACCTGTAACATCAAGCGCCAAGGCGCTAGTCAAAATAATAACAAATAAAGACTGAAATCCAGGTTCCGTCTGGGATCGAATCGGGGTTCTTTTGTGTACAAAGCGAAAGTTATAAACACAACACTAAAAAAAAAAAAAAAAAAAAAAAAAAAAAAGAACTTTGCTATTTACCAACTTTAAACTAGTAGATATATATTTTAGGGAACGCCAACTAATATAAAAAAAAGCTTATTTCATGTGTAACAACCTAATGTTATTTTTCAAACGCTTGTTCCGTCTATTATATTCTTTGTTATAAACTAGCTATTGTGCGAAGATTTAACTGATACAAGTTCATAAATGTGTCTCAACCAGAAACCACAAAATAAAAGCGACTTTTTATTAAAAAAAGATAAAGAAACAAAGAAAAAAACGCCAGTGCCCTGATGGCTGTTGCTGAGTCTCCGATCACGTTCAGTCAGGTCTGAACGCATGGCTGAATTTCGTGAGAACTCGCCTCTTTGAGAGCCGAAAGAACAAAAACCCAAACTGCGATGCGGACATCACCATGTAGAATCTCTGTCAAGAAGCCAAAGAGGTATCATTAACTCGCGCTAACTTTCCCTGACTGGTTAGCGAGGCGCGGAGAATAAAGGGAGAAAAAGGAAAGAAAAATGGAAAGTTTTCTTTTCTTACTAGTATTGTTAAAGCCTGTTAAAAATAACCTGTTTCTTTATTGATACCTACTTTTTCTCTCTATGGGACTTCTTCTTTTTCCAGCAACTTTTAAGCGTCAGTCCATGAACTCACTGAGCATATTCAGCTGTTTGTATAAGCTGTTTAAATTGTCACTGTGATCTCCTTGTTCCTGAACGACCTGATCGTCAATTGGCTAGAGCTCTGACCTTTGGTACCACAGGTTCGTATCTTGACGGTGGCATAGATGTTTGTTCGTGATTTGGAATCCACGTTAAACTGTAGGACCCGGTCTAATGAGTCCAAAGTGTGCACAAAATGACCGTAGAGCGACAAACCAAACCTTGTCCCTGAAATCAGTGACTGCAACAAATGCTGCTAGCGGATAAAAGTCCTCCTTCAAGTTGACACGGCTTGTTGGCTGAGTGGCTAGCGCTCTGACCTTTGGTACCACAGGCTTCAGGTTCGAATCCCTGATTCCCCGGTAGTACTACTAACGAGACAAGATGTTGAACACCCCAAACGCTGCAGAGAATCTCTGTCAAGAAGCCAAGAGGTATCATTAACTCGCGCTAACTTTCTCTGACTGGTTAGCGAGGCGCGGAGAAGAAAGGGAAAAAGAAAAGAGAAATGGAAAATTTTCTTCTTTTTACTATTATTGTTAAAGCCCGTAAAAAAGAACCTGTTTCTTTATTGATACCTACTTTTTCTCTTCATGGGGCTTTTTTTTTCAGTGACTTTTAAGCGTCAGTCTATGAACTCACTGATCATATTCAGCTGTTTTTACAAACTGTCTAAAATGTCATCGTGATCTCCTTGTTTCTGAGCGGCCTGAGGGCCAATTGGCTAGAGCTCTGGCCTTTTGTACGAAAGGTTTCAGGTTTCGAATCTTGGCGGTAGCATGGATGTTTATTAGTTCGGAATCCACGTTAAACTATAGGTCCCGGTCTAATGAGTCCAAAGTGTGCACAAAATGACCGTAGAGCGACAAACCAAACCTTGTTCCTGAAATCAGTGACTGTAACAAATGCTGCTAGCGGATAAAAGTCCTCCTTCAAGTTGACACAGCTTGTTGGCTGAGTGGCTAGCGCTCTGACCTTTGGTACCACAGGCTTTAGGTTCGAATCCTGGCGGTAAAATAGATGTCTGTTAGAGATTCGGAGTCCAAGTTATACTGTAGGACCCGGTCTAAGGAGCCCAAAGTGTGCACAAAATGACCGTAGAGCGACAAACCAAACCTTGTTCCTGAAATCAGTGACTGTAACAAATGCTGCTAGCGGATAAAAGTCCTCCTTCAAGTTGACACGGCTTGTTGTCTGAGTGGCTAGCGCTCTGACCTTTGGTACCACAGGTTTTAGGTTCGAATCCTGGCGGTAAAATAGGTGTCTGTTAGAGATTTGGAGTCCACGTTAAACTGTAGGTCCCGGTCTAATTAGCCCAAAGTGTGTACAAAAAGACCGTAGAGTGACCAAAACCAAACCTTCAAGTTGACTGTATCCGTCACCTCGTACAACAAGTTTGCAAAGTAATGTTCTTATCATAAATAACCTGTTTCTTTATTGATACCTACTTTTTCTCTTTGTGGGACTTTTTTTTTCCTTTTCATCAGCTTTTAAAGCGTCAGTCCATGAACTCGGTGAGCACATTCAGCTGCTTATACAAGCTGCCTAAATTGTCATCGTCTAAATCTCCTTGTTCCTGAAATTAGTGACTGCAATAAATGCTGCTAGCGGATTTGAAACCTCCTTCAAGTTGACTGTATCCGTCACCTCGTAATTTACCTATTACTCCTATTACAGGTGAATCTATTGATATTAGCAAGTTTGCTAATAATGTTCTTATCTTATTTATATACAATTCCCTTATTTATATACAGTTCCCTTATTTATATACAATACGTCTTATTTATATGCAATTAATTTATTGAATTAATTGTATACAAATAAGATGGATTTCCACAATATACTAAAATTTCTCATAGACTGTAAGCCGAGCGGAAATCTGACAGAGAACATCTGAGCAAGAGTTTCCGATTAACTACCGTTCTATTACTTGAGATTTTAGTATTCAGTGGAAATCCACCTTAATTATAACATCATCACATTGGGGATTTAATAGTCATTTCTGATAGCCCATCCTCGGGAGCTCTCAAAATTCGCTTCCGTTTTTTGTACCTAGCTTTTCATAACGCTGTGTTGTACCCATACCCTTCATATACACAGGATCTTTTGGTTGGCCTCTATTACCCAAGTGGCTAGTGCTCTGGTCTTTGGTAATAAAGGCTCCAGGTTCGAATCGTGGCGATGGTGTAGATGTTTTCTGGTAGTTATAAATCCACTTTAAAATGTAGGTCCCTGTCTAATATCCCTTGAGATACAACACAAATAACAGTAGAGCAACGAACCAATAGCATAGCATGAAATTAGTGTTATTGTTTTCACAAAGAATGGCTGTATTTTTATATGCAACTTGAAATACTTCCCCTCTCCATGGAAGCTGAAAGTTTGAACACCACTGTCCTAAATTTTCTTTTGTATAGTGATGGAAATCTAAATTAATGGTTTGGTGTGGTTTGGTTGTCGCTCTACTGTCCTTTTGTGCACACTTTAAGCTAATTAGACCGAACAAACGTGTTACAATTTAACGTGAATTCCGAACTACTAACAAACATTCATGTCATCGTCAGGATATGAGCCTGAAGCCTGTGGTACCAAAGGCCAGAGCGCTAGCCAATTGGCCACCAGGCTGCCTAATTACTCCTAAGGTGCAACACAAATAATTAATAAAGTTGCACCCTAACTACTAAGGCGCAACAAAAATAACCGTAGAGCTACAAACCAATAGCATAGCAGGGAAATTAGTATTGTTGTTTTCACACCAAATATTTTTATATGAAACTTGAAACAATTCCCCTCCTCATAGAAGCTGAAAACGTGGACACCACTATCCTAAACCTTCTTATGTATAGATAATTCAAGTGATGGAAAACTAAATTAATGGTTCGGTTTGTTTGTCGCTCTATGGTCATTTTGTGTACACTTTACTCTAACTAGACCGAGACCTAAAGTTTAAAGTGGATTCCGAATTACTAACGAACATCAATGCCACCGACAGGATTTGAACTTGAATGGTACTAAAGGCCAGAGCGATAGCCAATTGGCCCTCAGGCCGCCTCAGTACTCCTAAGGTGCAACAAAAATAATTAAAAATGTTGCATCCTCCTTCAATAAAAATAATCATAGGGTAACAGACCAATAGCATAGATTTAAAATTAGTATTATTGTTTTCACAAAGAATTGCTGCGCTTTTATACTCAACCTCAGACAATTCCCCTCTGCATGGAAGCTGGAAGTTTGAACACCACTGTCCTAAACCTTCTTTTGTATAGTGATGGAAAACTAAATTAATGATAAGAACACTCCATTAGAATTCCGATTATGTCTATTCACTTACTGTTAATAATCTCCTGCAGAAAAGAACCCCTATCTTTACCCCCTGTCTCGAAATATATATACCCCCTCCCCCCTTTATACCTTGATGTAGGCAAGATGCTGTCTTTCAATGCTAGTTGACATAATCGGGCACGCGCCGGGCTCGTGCTAAAAATTGGATGACCTTCGACAACATCTGCCGTCCAAGATAGCATCTCCAGGGCATCACCCAGAGGCCCTACACTGTCCAAAAAGGGGGACCCTCCGTCTGTACGTCTTGGGGGTAGTTCCTTTTATTCCGAAACTTGCTTCTGATTTCTGGTTTGACCTCGAGCAGGTGCAACGGTTGGTTTCGTTTTCGTGGATTGGTTACTTGTTTTTGGGGGATGGGGAGTTACGGTCAAATGTAGGGCATCATTCTAGGGTCATCAGCGTAAAAGTAAAAGTAGACAGGTTCTGGAAGATGTACTAGGTATTTTATCCTGGTTGGGTATATTTTCCATCTTTCCAGCATAGTGTACTTTTAATTCTGACTGTTCTGAGCATCCAAAAGAATGGATTACCGAAATTCAGCAACAGGTTTTAATTTGTAGTTGTTGAGTTAAGTGTAATATCCTCATGGTCTCTTATAAAAAGAAAAATAAATCTGGTATAAATTTATAATAAAATAAAGATAAACACTTAAAAATATTCACGCAACAAATGTACATCAGTTTTACATAACATTTATTGAATTCCATAAAAATTATATCTCCAAATTTACTTTACTCAGAATCATAATAAATTTTTTAAATAACAACAAAACTAGATTAACAAGTCTACTATCATCAGTCTTACAGAAAATTTATTAAATAAATTTCCCCCAAAAATTAGTAACACAAATGTTTCATTATTAAGTCTATTTGCATCTGTCTTGTATCAAAAATTCATTAAATAAATTCACATAAAAATATTTCATTAAAATTTTGCTATCAACAGTCTTACAATAAATTTACAAAAAAAAATAACAACAAAAATATGCCATAACAAGTTCACATGCATTGATTCTGAAGCATTGCAAATATATTTAATGCATATTTAATGTTCCATTGCAAAGATATTTAACTAAATACAATCAAACCTGTTATTTTTTTAATGGAGAATAGAGAATAATATATTTAACTGGTTACTTTTTATTCATATTAAGCTTTTAGTGGATAATCTTTTTCATACGGCGCATAAAAAAATCTTACAGAAAAGACTGCAAAATTGATGCTATGTAGTATATCGTAAGAAATTTAGTTATGGGCTTTGCACAATTATAATCAGAGGTGAGGCTTCGGCCACAAAATCGCCGACTTCTGAGTTGTATTTTTTATACCGACTACAATTTGATTTCTGTAATTTTATGTTATTAATACATTTAGAAAGGGCATGATGGCCGACTGACTTGAAGTCTGGAGCTCGGTGTCACAGGTTTCGGGTTCGAGTAGCGGTGCCATGAAGTTTGTAGCGGTTCTGATCCACTTTAAACCGTAGATCCCGACCTGATATGACTGTAGAGCGTAGAGATGACAACCCTACCTCGTAAAAAGAAAAACATCTTCTGCCTCAAAAATCTGCCAGTAGGCAGACGGCCTTAGCCCACCATGGGCTTTGCGCTAATGAAGAAGAATACATTTAGAAGAATTTGTGAAATAAATTCGATGACTTTTACTGATCTCGTATATCTATAACAACACGTTTTTGTATAACAAATATTTTTGACAACCTTAAAAATGTAATATTTGCATTCATTTAAAAGACATGTTTGTACTCCAAATCTGCTTACAAAAAACAAATATATCGTACAAAATTAAAAAGTGCTGAAGTATTATAGAATAGCTCAAGACAAGCAAAATGAAATTGTACATTTCAATCATAAAAAAAGATACTATATTTGTAACACACCAAATCTTTAGTGTTCTTATTAATAAAATAGCTTTATAAGATAGCTTTCTGTAGTATAAACCTCAGCGCTGAGAAAAGTCTCTCACCACTGACTTGGTACGCTGCCAAAGAAGTCATTGTCTTTGGTGGTGGTTGTATTATTGAAAGATACAATTGAATTAATCTCTTAACATTTAATTTTAACATTAATTCCTAGAATTTTGGGAAAATGGGTTACTTTTATAAGTTTTCGAATAAGGGATAAGGGTTTATAAGTTCGATTTTATACCGACTCCCGACTCCGACTCCTATGAAAAGGCTCGACTTCTCACCTCTGCTTATAATACGCTGGTATAAAAGTAAATAACCCTGCAACGCGTTTTTGATGAATTTATATTTATAAAACGCATAGATTTGTTGGAGTATATCATTAATTGTCAATAACAGATTTTTCTTTATGGACAATTAGCTTTCACCAATTATGTTTAAAAGACCAAAGTCTTTCGAAAGCCACAATCAATACGATTTCCTTAAAAAATGTATAAAATTTTTTAATTTAACCCTTTAATTTTTTGACACTGTAATTGTTTTTCAATTAATATGTATCCGATTTGCGGCCCAGTGGTAACTTACATAGCTGGCTTACAGGAATTATGTTCGAATCCTATGGCGGCGTCCATTGCAGTCATTCTCTTCCAAAACGAGGGGCCTCGATGGAAATTGTGAATCTTGAATAAGAAAGGAACGGTAGTTTTCAGGATTTTCTCTCACATGACATACAAATGGGGGGGGACTTGCTCTTAAAGTTCTTCTGGCAGGCTCCAACCTTCTAGAAAGCTCCGATGGTTCTTATTTTTGTGATTAATCCTCAGTGTCCGTCAGCGCGGGACGGACAACCCATGAGTAGTCTGCTCATGGATGGAGGTAAAGGGGGCAACTTCTGTTGTAATGGAACACCCATAGGTAGAAGTCTGACTTGCCTCCGAGTCGCTGAAGAAGAAGGGCAGTGCCTTCCGGAAGGACTTTTAGAAGGAACAACCCTGCGTATCTTATGAAGAAAACCCGGAAAAACTCCCACCAGGTAATCCGACTCACGAGAACTGCCGACTGCTGAACATCACAAACGAAATCGAGTCTCCTCGTGTTTCAAAACAGTGCGCCAGCAGCGGATTGAACCTCAGCCCTCGTGCTCAACCAGCGACACACGTTACCATTGAGCCACGAGTCGGACCTCTGGCTCTTGAGTACAGCACTTTAAATATTAAGCAACATTTCTTAACTAATTATGATTTTCTTTTTTATAAATTAGTGAAAAACTGCGGGATAAAAGAAAAGCCGAGTAAATGAGTACAATAAAGCAGACTTATTAATATTTAACAATTAATAAAGGAGTGTGAATGTGGATTAATGGATTGGGCCACGACCTGGATTCTGAGAGCGATCTGGTCTTGACCCTGTGCCAGGTACGGAAGAGTGAAAATGGAAGCTTCACCTCCTTTAAGAAGCTTCACATTTGTCGTCCGCTGAAATGCTGATCATATCTCTGCATTACAATTTAATTCTCTAAGAACCATATTTAATTAATGGAATGAATGCATGTTAGTGTTTGCGAATATCCACTTTGCAATGTGAATTTTTACGAATGTTTTTTCGAATGTGCACTTTTCAATGTGAATTGTTATGAATTTTTGATTGTGTCCTTTTTTTAACATGGTTTACGAATACGCACTTTTTAACGGGAATTTTTTGCTAATTTTTGTATGTGCACTTTTTAGTGGGAATTTTTACGAATTTTCGTATGTGCACTTTTAAAGTGAATTGTTACGAATTTTCGAATGTGCCCCTTTTTAGTAGGGCTTACGAAAGTGCACTTTTTAACGGGAATTTTTTACGAATTTTCGTATGTGCACTTTTTATTAGGAATTGTTACGAATTTTCGAATGTGCCCCTTTTTAGTAGGGCTTACGAAAGTGCACTTTTTAACGGGAATTTTTTACGAATTTTCGTATGTGCACTTTTTAGTAGGAATTTTTACGCATGTTCGAATGTCCCCCTTTTTAGCAGGGTTTACGAAAGTGCACTTTTTAACGGAATTTTTACGAATTTTCGTATGTGCACTTTTTATTAGGAATTTTTACGAATGTTCGAATGTCCCCCTTTTTAGCAGGGTTTACGAAAGTGCACTTTTTAACGGGAATTTTTTACGAATTTTCGTATGTGCACTTTTAACGGAATTGTTACGAATTTTTGAATGAGCCCCTTTTTTTAGCAGGGTTTACGAATGTGCACTTTTTAACGGGAATTTTTTACGAATTTTCGTATGTGCAATTTTTAGTAGGAATTTTTACGCATGTTCGAATGTCCCGCTTTTTAGCAGGGTTTACGAAAGTGCACTTTTTAACGGGAATTTTTTACGAATTTTCGTATGTGCACTTTTTATTAGGAATTTTTACGAATGTTCGAATGTCCCCCTTTTTAGCAGGGCTTACGAAAGTACACTTTTTAACGGGAATTTTTTACGAATTTTCGTATGTGCACTTTTTATTAGGAATTTTTACGAATTTTCGAATGTGCCCCTTTTTAGCAGGGCTTACGAAAGTGCACTTTTTAACGGGAATTTTTTACGAATTTTCGTATGTGCACTTTTTAGTAGGAATTTTTACGCATGTTCGAATGTCCCCCTTTTTAGCAGGGTTTACGAAAGTGCACTTTTTAACGGGAATTTTTACGAATTTTCGTATGTGCACTTTTTATTAGGAATTTTTACGAATGTTCGAATGTCCCCCTTTTTAGCAGGGTTTACGAAAGTGCACTTTTTAACGGGAATTTTTTACGAATTTTCGTATGTGCACTTTTTATTAGGAATTGTTACGAATTTTCGAATGTGCCCCTTTTTAGTAGGGCTTACGAAAGTGCACTTTTTAACGGGAATTTTTTACGAATTTTCGTATGTGCACTTTTTAGTAGGAATTTTTACGCATGTTCGAATGTCCCCCTTTTTAGCAGGGTTTACGAAAGTGCACTTTTTAACGGGAATTTTTTACGAATTTTCGTATGTGCACTTTTTATTAGGAATTTTTACGAATGTTCGAATGTCCCCCTTTTTAGCAGGGTTTACGAAAGTGCACTTTTTAACGGGAATTTTTTACGAATTTTCGTATGTGCACTTTTAACGGGAATTGTTACGAATTTTTGAATGAGCCCCTTTTTTTAGCAGGGTTTACGAATGTGCACTTTTTAACGGGAATTTTTACGAATTTTCGTATGTGCAATTTTTAGTAGGAATTTTTACGCATGTTCGAATGTCCCTTTTTAGCAGGGTTTACGAAAGTGCACTTTTTAACGGGAATTTTTTACGAATTTTCGTATGTGCACTTTTTATTAGGAATTTTTACGAATGTTCGAATGTCCCCCTTTTAGCAGGGCTTACGAAAGTACACTTTTAACGGGAATTTTTTACGAATTTTCGTATGTGCACTTTTTATTAGAATTTTTACGAATTTTCGAATGTGCCCCTTTTAGCAGGGCTTACGAAAGTGCACTTTTTAACGGGAATTTTTTACGAATTTTCGTATGTGCACTTTTAGTAGGAATTTTTACGCATGTTCGAATGTCCCCCTTTTTAGCAGGGTTTACGAAAGTGCACTTTTTAACGGGAATTTTTACGAATTTTCGTATGTGCACTTTTTATTTGGAATTTTTACGAATGTTCGAATGTCCCCCTTTTAGCAGGGTTTACGAAAGTGCACTTTTTAACGGGAATTTTTACGAATTTTCGTATGTGCACTTTTTATTAGGAATTTTTACGAATTTTCGAATGTGCCCCTTTTTAGGGGCTTACGAAAGTGCACTTTTTAACGGGAATTTTTTACGAATTTTCGTATGTGCACTTTTTAGTAGGAATTTTTACGCATGTTCGAATGTCCCCCTTTTTAGCAGGGTTTACGAAAGTGCACTTTTTAACGGGAATTTTTTACGAATTTTCGTATGTGCACTTTTTATTAGAATTTTTACGAATGTTCGAATGTCCCCCATTTTAGCAGGGTTTACGAAAGTGCACTTTTTAACGGGAATTTTTTACGAATTTTCGTATGTGCACTTTTAACGGGAATTGTTACGAATTTTTGAATGAGCCCCTTTTTTTTAGCAGGGTTTACGAATGTGCACTTTTTAACAGAAATTTCTACGCATTTTCGAATGTGCACTTTTTAACAGAAATTTCTAAGCATTTTCGAATGTGCACTTTTTAATGGGAATTCTTTATGAATTTTCCGTATGTTCACTTTTTATTGGGAATTTTTACGAATGTTCGAATGTGCCTTTTTTGCCAGTGTTTACGAATAAGCGCTTTTTAAAGTTAATTTTTACGAATTTCCGTATGTGCACTTTTTAATGGACATTTTTTATGAATTTTCGAATATGCACTTTTTAATGTAAATTGCTATGAATTTTTGAATGTGTCTTTTATAGCAGTGTTTAAGACTGTGCACTTTTTAACGTGAATTTTTACGAATTTTCGAATTTGCACTTTTTAATGGGAATTGCTACGAATTTTCGAATGTCAGTTTTTAGTGGGAATTATTACGAATTTTCGAATATGCATTTTATAGCAGTGTTACAGTACGTTTCAGCAATATTTACGAATGCATGCCATATTTTTACCAAAAGAGAAAATCCATAAAGTTTCCCCCTAAATATCCCGATTGTAAAATTTTCACTCCTGCTTTCTAAGGCGGAAGCAGTAGATATCGTTGAACTAGGTGCAAATAGCGCTTTGTGTTCCCGAACTGGGAGAATTGGTTTCCATATTAGGAAGCGAAGACGAGCAACGATGACCTTGATAATATGCGTCCAAAAGCACAGCTAAGAGACCGGCTCTCTCCATGACACATACTAACCTGTATGGATTTTTTTTTTTGGGAGCTTCCTAACCCCGAGGGGCCTCATATTTCCGGTATAGCTATGGCTATAAATCAATTGCCCAGAATAATAGTCAAATTTAAATAATAAAGTTAAAATTTTAATGCAATAACAACTAAATAAATAATAATAATAATAATAATAAAATAAATAAATGACTAAATTAAACTTTTACGCTGCCTTTTAATAGCCATATTTTTATCTACTACTATGCCCAAAAAGGAAGACGAGTTATTTTTTTTTTTCAAAAACTCTTTATTTATTCTTTCAAATTTATTTCATCGCCTAAAAGTAATCCCCTCCGGACACAATGCAATTATGCCAACTTTTTTTCCAATCCTCAAAGCATGCTAAAAAATCATCGACAGGGATAGCCTTCAAAGCGCGCGGCGATTCTAGTTGAATCTCTTCAATTGACTCAAAATGGTGTCCCCGGAGTGGTCTTTTGAGTTTAGGATTTTGTGGAACGATATGGGTTTCATTTTTGGCGAAAAAGTCACGAAGAACCACTGCAGTGTGAGCTGGCGCATTCAGTGTTTTCGGTACCAATCATGATTTGATGCGTTTGAAACCCAAAATGGAATGGACCGATCCTTTTGAAATTCCAACATCATCAGCAAGGTCTCTAATTTTCTCTCGACGGTTTGCAAGCACCAAATCTTTAATTTTTTGGATGCGAGCTTCGTCGGTTGAGGTGGAGGGTCGAACCAGAGGGCTCTTCGTCTTCAACGCGTTCTCTTCTTTCTCTGAATTGTTTATACCACTTCTAAACATTTCTTTCCTATGTAGGAATGATCACCGAATGCCTTTTGCAACATTCTACACGTTTCCACAAACAAAATTAAATGCAAGTTCTTTGTTCAATGAATTCAGACATTTCAAAAATCGCCGGAATTAGTTTTAGCGTCTCACAAAGTTCACGTAACTCAAACACTAATGAATATTTTGACGTCAAATTTCACACAGATGTCAAAGACAGTGCAAGCAACCAGAAAAAGTAAAAAAAAAAATTTCGAATTCTATAAGCCCCGGTAATTTTAAATTGAAAATTGGTCTTAGTTACTGGACACAGTAGTATATGTACTAATTATAAGGATTGCAATGTGATTTCGTGGTTTTCTAAAATGTTAAAGAATTTTTCAAAAACTTGCTTAAGAAAGGAAAATTTTCGATAACTTGCTGGTTTTTCAATTTCTTTTGAATCATTTAACGGAGGCGATTTGGATTGCAGTAATTTTATTATTATTATTATTTATTCTTAATGGCAAGTTCAAGGACAACAGATATCATTAAGAATATATATATATATACAAAAAACGAGACAGAATCAAATGACATCAGTTAATCCATCCGCTTGAGTCTACAATCCAATAACGCTTCTGTAAAGAAACAGGAGTCAGTGCAGAACAGGAAGCAAGGTGAGACATATCCATTTCTTTCTGGTTATCACACAGGAGACAGAGTGGTTCAGGAGTCAGTTTAATTCTATGAAGGTGCTTCCGGAGACAATCGTGACCACAGAAAAGCCATAGCAATGCCACTGATTTTTCTCTAGGCCATTCAGGGATATCATGAATAGGATCGTACCAGCGCTTGTGACCGTTTCTAGCGGCGGCATCCTCAATGAAGGACCACCTAAGGATCTTTTTAATTATCCTCTCTAATGTTATAGGACAATCCACCTGCGATCTACTGCAGAACTCACACTGAGAGCCAGACTGAAGGTCTCAAAACGGTATCCCCGGAGTGGTCTTTTGAGTTTAGGAAATAGCCAGAAGTAGCACGATGCTAAATGAAGTGAATATGGTGGTTGTGGAACGATATGGGTTTCATTTTTGGCGAAAAAGTCACGAAGAATGAATGCAGTGTGAGCTGGCGCATTGAGTGTTTTCGGTACCAATCGAGATTTGACGCGTTTGAGGCCCAAAACATCTTTTAAAATGAAATTTTTAGATTCCAATATCATCAGCAATGTCTCATATTGTAAGTCGACTGTTTGCAAGCACCAAATTTTTAATTGTTTGGACGTGAGCTTCGTCGGTTGAGGTTGAGGGTCAACCAGAGGGCTCTTCGTCTTCAACGCGTTCTCTGCTTTCTTTGCACTGTTTATACCACTTCTAAACATTTATTTCCGATATAGGAATGGTCCTCAAATGCCTTCTGCAACTTTCTATACGTTTCCGCAAATAAATTTAACGCAAGTTCTTGCTCAAATAATTCAGACATTTAAAAAATCGCCGGAATCAGTTTTAGCGTCTCACAAAATCAAACGTAACTCAAGCACTAATGAATATTTTGACATCAAATTTCACACGGATGTCAAGGACAGTGCCAGCAACCTAAAAATGAAAAAAAAAAAAAAAAAAAAAAGAAATAGTTTATGCCCGGGAAATTTAAATTGAAAACTGGTCTTACTTTTTGGACACAGTAGTAAGTTATTATTGGACTAAGAATAGCCGCGCATAATTGAATTTTATTATTTCTACTCATGTTAGAATTTCTAATATTGAGTGGAAAGATTTTTCCGATAATGCGCAATTTAGTTTTTAGCGTGGTCGAAGTGTTTTCTCGTGTCAGGTGTTGATTCGAAATAAATGCCAAAATATTTAATGTTGTTTTTCCAAGGAATAATACTGTCGTTATTTTATAATTTTCGGGTTTTTTTAAAAAGTTTTTTGACCCACAGAGATGTGGACAATTTCAGTTTTGTCAGAATTTAATGCAATTTTCAGTTGTCAAACTAGCGTCCTGATACTCAAGTGGATAGCGGACTGATAAGAGAGGCTCCACATTCGAACAGTGGCGATGGCGTGGATGTTTCTTAGTAGTTATGCATAGGGGCCTGAATGGCCGAGTGTCTAGTGCTCTGGAGCTGGGTTCACAGGTTTCGGGTTCGAATCCGTCCCGGCGGTGCCATAGATTTTTGTAGTGGTTCGGAATCCAATTTAAACTTTAGGTCCCGGTCTAATAGGACTGTAGAGCGTCATGGAGCCAAGTCAGACTTCTACCTATGGGTGCTCCATCACAACAAAAGCTGTCCCCTTTTCCCTCCGTCCATGAGTAGATTACTCCTGGTATGTCCATCCCGTACTGCAGGACACTGAGGATTAGTCACAACAACAATACAGATTTTCTATAGCTTGCTGGATTTCGGAAATTCTCATGAACCACTTAGCAGAGGTGATTTGGAGGATAGTAAAGTTTCGAACTATAATTAAATTGGATTAGACATGTGAGAAGACCGGAGAGACATAAGTTATTATTGGACCGTGCATAATTGAATTTTATTATTTCTATCCATGTTAGAATTTCTAATATTAGTTGGAAAGATATTTTCGGATGATCATGCGGAATTTAGTTGTTATTGTTGTTACTAATCCGCTGGTGCAGGAAGATCTACACCAGGTCCATAAACCTCATCGCAGGTGACTGGTCCATGGTTAAGGGTAATATGCAACTTCACTTTTAGCGAGGAACCACGAGGCTAAACCTCAAGACAACGCTCTACGATCCTATAAGACCAGGACCTACGGTTTAAAGTGCATTCCGAACCACTGCAAACATCCATGGCCCCGCCAGCATTCGAACCCGAAACTCGTGTCACCGAGCGCTAGACACTCGGCCATTCAGGCCCGGAATTTGTTTTCTCCGAGTGAGGTGTTGATCGAAGTAAATGACAAAATATTTAGTGTTGTTTTTTCGAGGAATAACACTGTCGTTAATTTATGATTTTCGGGTTCTTTTTTAAAGTTTTATGACCCACAGAGATGTGGACAGTCTAAGTTTAGTTCAACATTCAATGCAATTTTTCAATTGTCAACCTAGCATCCTGATACTCAAGTGGCTAGCGGTCTGACTTTTGGTAACAGAGGCTCCAGGTTTGAATCCCGGCAGTGGCGGGGATGCTTGTTAGCATTTTCCTCATTTTTTGCACGAGTTTGACGCGTACTTGATGATGTCAACTGGCATTAAAATACAGCATCTTGCGTACATCAAATTATAAAAGGGTGTTATATACGGTTCACTTTAAATTGTAGGTCTCTGTGTAAATATCCCTAAGTTGCAATAAAAATAACCGTAGAGCGATAAATGAATAGCATAGCATGAAAATTATTGTTTTCACAAAGATTTGCTGTATTTTTATACCCAACCTCAAACATTTAAGTAACCTCAAAGTATTTAGTGTTGTCTTTCCGAGGTTTGGTTTGTCGCTCTACGGTCATCTTGTGCACACTTTAGGCTAAACAGACCGAGACCTACAGTTTAACGTGGATTCCGAACTACTCACAAACATCCATGCCTCCGCCAAGATTCGATCCTGCAGGCCTGGGATACCAAAGGCCAGAGCGCTAGCCACTTGGCCACCAGGCCGCATGTCTTTCCGAGGAATAATACTGTCTTTAATTTTTTAAATTTTTATTTATTTATTTATTTATTTTTATTTTTATGATACACAGAGAGGAAGACTGCCTCAGTTTTGTTAACATTTAATGCAATTTTCCATTTGTCGAACCAGTTACTTATTAAGAACTTTAGTGAGGGACTTGCTGACTTGGATCTGAACTAGGTTTTCGTTTTGACAAATGCATTATGTGAGGTTTCACAATGTTTTCTACAGGGTAACTGTTGATCAGTGTACAATAAACTGTCCGCGGTGTGCACATAAAGATTCGATTTCGAGCAGCCTGGGAGCGTTCAAGCAAAGAGTAACCTTTTAAACTCATACTACCCCTCTTCCTCTTCAAGGACAAGCATGGGGAAAGTATAAGAATCGGTTTCTCGCTCCTCTCATCCCCTGAAGGTTACATTCTTTGAGACATTCTTCAATTCACTTTTTTTTTTTTTTTTTTTTTTTAGAAGTTCAGGGTAGGGTTCGCTGAAAGAACATTCCCCTCCTCTTTTGCGAGGAAAATGTGGGGTACAGGAACGTTTTTCAACCTAGTACAAATACTGCACCTGTGCAAAAACCCTTTTACAGAAATGCGAATTAGAATATAAGTCATTAACTTAATTTCACATTTTCTTTTATAAATCCATTAAAACCATATTTTATAGGTATTTCATATTTTATAAATTCAATTCATTTCTGTTATATTCTTCTATAGATAAAAATGTATTGAGAACTACGCTTTTTTTTTTTAATACTTATATTTCCTACTTAAGGGCCCTGAATGGCCGAGTGGCTAGCGCTCCGTACCACAGGTTTCGGGTTCGAATCCCGGCGGTGCCATGGATGTTTGTTAGTGGTTCGGAATCCACTTTAAACCGTAGATCGCTGTCTAATAGGATCGTAGAGCGTTGCGGGGGCATTGTTACTCCGCGTCCGTGGCTTATCTTCAAGTTACACGCTCCTTCTGGGTAATGCAAAGTGAGCAACGTCTGTGCAGCGCTTGCCTTAAGCTGTCTAAGTGTTTGCCAGCTGCATTAAAAAGAAAAAAAAATATTCCTACTTGAAATGAATAGAGATCGTATTTCGTGTGAAAATAAATAAATAAATGATCACGTTAACCATAACCAACACGATAGCTGAAAAACTTTGTACGTCAAAAGTTGCAATAGCGTAAACGTATCATAAATATGCATGTTTCAACGTACCGCGTGACATATAAACTTTTTATTAGCATGCTAGTTACGCATGCAAAAAATCTGCTTAATAATAATGACTACTATTTCTATATCCGAAACTGGAGATTATATAACATTAAGAGAAAATATTTTCCGTAATTTTTTGCCTATAATCCGGGGGTTATATGTTAAAATTTTGGATTGAGGATTATAAAAAAAGGATTATAGGCCACTGCGTACAATTTGTGGATATTGTGTCTAGTGTCTTTTTGTGATAATGCCATAAAAATTAATTCTATTAAACCAATCATACCCCTAACAAGTAATTGATTCGTCTGCTTCCACCTTTAAATCCCATGTTTACCTTTCCCCACTAGGATTAGTCGAATTAAATCATTATTTTCCTGGTAAATTCGCAGTATGGAGGTTGTAACCGATGGATATTTCTTAACAATCAAGTACTTGTAGGAGATAATCGTTGGCTAGGATAGTCAATACAGATAGAAGACTTGCACGGAATATCATAGTATAAAGCCGACCAAAAAAAAAAAACTTTTCAACTACTAAGTCGATTTTTTTTTACCGATTCTTTTCTTTTTACAGTAATTTTACATAATCTGATCTTTATTATGGATTTACAAAAATTTTTGAATTATATTCAATTCCTTTTATATTGTTGTTGTTTCTTATCCCAATTGACTGTAGAGCGTTGGACGTAGGGCTGATAACCCTATCCCATAAAAAGAAACATCTACCGTCTAAAAATCGGCCTTGACCTACCGTGAGGCTGTTGCTCCACCGATGATGATGATGAGACATATATATATTATATATATATATGTTGGGTTGGCAGGGGCTTGATGGTCGAGTGGCTAGCGCTCTGGCACTCGGTACCACAAGTATCGGGTTCGAATCCTGGCGGTGCCATGGGTGTTTGTAGTGGTTCGGAATCCACTTTAAACCGTAGGTCCATGACTAATAGGATCATAGAGCGTTGCAGGGGCATTGTCACTCCGCGTCCGTGGCTTACCATCAAGCTACAAGCTCTGGCCCTGGGTAATGCAAAGTGAGTAACGTCTGTGCAGCGCTTGCCTTAAGGCATACAAGACCAAGCTGTCTAAGTGTTTGCCTGCTGCATTAGAAAGAAAAAAAATATTGGGTTGGCAAATATGATATTTGTAGTTAATATCATTGCGGGGCCTGATGGCCGAATGGCTGGCGTTCTGGCGCTCGGTACCATAGATTCCGGGTTCGAATCCCGGCGGTGCCCTGGATGCTTGTAGTGATTTGGAATCCATTTTAATCCGTAGGTCCTGGTCTCATATGACCGTAGAGAGTCACAGGGCCCAATCAGTCTTCTTCTCACCCACAACATTCCCAAACTGTAAAGAGGCAACTCAGCTCTAATCACAGTGGTGTGGTGTAGTAGTTAATAATAATGCAGCTTTATATATACATCTATATTGCATGCTTACCACGTAATTTTAATATTAATTCCAAAAATTTGGAAAAAATAAAAATTATTTTTATATAAAAGAAGTCTGTTTTTGATATCGACTCCTGAATACGATTCCTTTTTAATACGATTTATATGATTTCCTGTTCGACTCGTGATTCCTTTTTAAAATGTTCGACTCCTCACTACGACTCCTTTTAAAAATGTTCGACTCCTGACTATGATTTCTTTTTAAAGAGTTCGACTCCTAACAACGATTCCTTTTTAGAATGTTCGAATCCTGACTATGACTACTTTATAAAATGTTCGACTCCTTTAACAACAGAACTTACAGGCGCGTATAGCTTTTGGATTGACTATACGAGATCATTTATTTAAACATTTTTAAATCCCTTTGCGAATTATACGTCTTTTACAGCTAATGCGCAAAAAATTAGAGTCATTAAAACGGACGAAACGCACAGTCTCTCACTCTGAAACGCAGTCTTTTAGAAAAAGAAAACAGCACTTCGCAAAGAGAACACTGACCTGCTAACCTTATTTTGATATTCAAGATCAAGACAATAGCGGCCCAGCGCGCATGCGCTGCAGTGACGTCATACCTGCACATACCGCTACGCAATCCAACCGGAAGTGGAAGAGCGGCCGGGAAATAAAAGTAAGATTTTTATGGTCACGTGTCAGCCGGCAATCTCGCATTGGGAGCAGGTGATCGCGAGGAGCAACTGTAGTTTTTATGTGGAGGAGGGAATGAACTGTTGCGCAATCTTCTCTGGAAAAGCGCGGGTTTTTCGGCGCATTCATTTTTACGCGACGAAGCGAATGTCGTTTTTTGACGACTTGTTTTCGAATGGTTGCCGCATGCGTTGCTCACTTTTACGGCTTTGACATAATTCGGGCGGCACCGATTTTATATTGAAGTGCAAACATTTTATAACAGAGAATTATAACCATGTTCTAGAAGGAGGAAGAAAATGTCATGGTTACAGTTATTATTATTTTGTGTATTAAACTTCATTCGAAGGGTTTTATTTTTATTCCCAAAAAAAGAAATTTATTTAATTATAAAAAAATTAATATCACATTTACTGTTATTATTATTTGGTATTAAACTACATTCGAAGGTGTTTTTTTTCTCAAAACACGACATTTATTTAATTATAAAACATTATTTAATTTTAAAAAGTTAATTAATTATAAAAAATTAACAGTTATTATTATTTGGTAATTAACTTCATTCGAAGGGTTTTAATTTATTCCAAAAAAAAAACCTTTATTTAATTATAAAAAAATTAATATCACAGTTGCAGTTATTATTATTTTTATTATATTTCATTAGGAGTGTTTTACTTTTATTTTTTAATTATAAAAAATTTATTTAAT
Source organism: Caerostris darwini (assembly GCA_021605075.1). NCBI lineage: Eukaryota > Metazoa > Arthropoda > Arachnida > Araneae > Araneidae > Caerostris > Caerostris darwini. The sequence goes on along the minus strand of BPLQ01007670.1, from coordinate 8,166 downwards.
TTTAAATAAATTTTTTAAAAACGGCATTTGTTTAATTATAAAAAATTAATTAATTCCAAAAAAACTTAATATCACAGTTACAGTTATTCTTATTTGGTAATAATCTTCATTCGAAAGGTTTTATTTTTCCAAAAAACGACAATTATTTAATTATAAAATATTAATTAATTATAAAAAATTACAGTTATTATTATTCGGTAATAAACTTTATTCGAAGGGTTTTATTTTTATATTTCATTATAAAAATAATTAATACATCAATTTAAGTATTGCCCGTCTGTAGACGTTATTTTGTAATTTTTCTGGCAAAAAACGGCTCATACAAGTCATGCGAGAAGTGATATATATGAGCAGTGACATGTTTTTGATATATTGAAATACACTGAAGTGACAAAAGTCATGGGATACCTCTTAATATCGTGTCGGCCCTCCTTTCGCCCGGCGAAGTGCAGCAACTCGACGTGGCATGGACTCAACAACTCGTTGGAAGTCTTCTGCAGGAATATTGAACCATGCTGTCTCGATAGACGTCCATAATTGTGAAAGCGTTGATGGTTCAGGATTTTGGGCACGAACAGACCTCTCGATGATGTCCCATAAATGCTCGATGGGATTCATGTCGGGCGATCTAGGTGGCCAGATCATTCGTTGGAATTGTCCAGAATGTTCTTCAAACCAATCGCGAACAGTTGTGGCCCGGTGACATGGCGCATTGTCATCCATAAAAATCCCATCGTTGTTTGGGTACATGAAGTCCATGAATGGCTGCAAGTGATCTCCAAGTAGCTAAACATAAGCATTTCCAGTCAATGTTCGGTCCAGTCGCACCAGAGGACCAAGTCCATGCCATGAAAAACAGCCCACACCATTACGGAGCCACCACAAGCTTGAACAGTGCCTTGCTGACAGTTTGGGTCCATGGCTTCGTGGGGTCTGCGCCACACTCGAAGCCTACCATCAGCTCTTACCAACTGAAATCGTGACTCATCGGACCAGGCCACGGTTTTCCATTCATCTAGGGACCAACCGATATGCCCACGTGCCCACGAGAGTCGCTGCAAGCGATGTCGTTCTGTCAGTAAAGGCACTCGAGTCAGTCTTCTGCTGGAATAGCCCAAGAAAGCCAAATTTCTCCGCACATTTCTAACAGACAAGTCCCTTGTACGTCCCACATTGATTTCTGCGGTTATTTGACGCAGTGTTGCTTGTCTGTTAGAATTTACGACTCTTTGCAGACGTCGCCGGTCTGGGTCGTTAAGTGCAGGCGGTCGACCACTGCGCTGTCCATGGTGGGATGTTATGCCTGAAATTTCATACTCTCGGCACACTCTTGACACAGTGGATCTGGGAATGTTGAATTCCGTAACGATTTCCGAAATGGCATGACCCATGCGTCTAGCTCCAACTAACATTCCGCGTTCAAAGTCTGTTAATTCCCGTCGTGCGGTCATCATCACGTCAAAACCTCTTCACATGAATAACTTGAACAGAAATGACAGCTCTGCGAAAGCACTGCGCATTTATACCTGTTCTACGCGATGCTACTGCCATCTGAAAATTTGCATATTGCTATCCCATGACTTTTGTCACTTCAGTGTATAATGAAACATTAAACTGACGTGGACTGTCAGTTTAATGAATGACCTTTCTATTAGAAAATTTATTTTCAAAACGCAGTGTAATGTCAATGTTGTCAACGTAGTGTAATGTCAACATATTTTTCGTTAATTTTTCTATTCATTTAAGAAACAAATGGTAATCAGAATATGAGCAGCATCGCTAGAAACAAATGGTAGTCGAAATATGTGCAGTAGTATAGATATATAAGCAGTGGTATAGATATATGAGCAGTGGTATAGATATATGAGCAGTGGTATAGATATATGAACAGTGGTATATAAGAGCAGTATTGATCTAAACAAATGGTAATCAGAATTTTAGCAGTGGTATATATGTGTAGTATTGATATAAACAAATGGTAATCAGAATATGAGCAGTGGTATATATGTGTAGTATTGATAGAAACAAATGGTAATCAGAATATGAGCAGTATTGATAGAAACAAATGGTAATCAGAATATGAGCAGTATTGATAGAAACAAATGGTAATCAGAATATGAGCAGTATTGATAGAAACAAATACTACACTCATGTCCATAAATTAAGGATAATGAAGTTCAGGCAAAGAAAGAGACAGAAGCAAAACAAATTTGACTTATTTGTAAAGTCTATTTATTAAACAAAAGGTAAAGAGCAAAAAAGATGTTATATATTTCACATAATTAATAAAAATTGTGATTTTTACTTCCTGGAGCAAAAAAGAACCTATTTACAAAAAACAGTATAACATGGTTAGTATGATGGTTAATATGGAGTATGTCTCCCGGACGATGCAATACAGGCTTACAACGCCTAGGCATGCTGAGTATCAAATTATCAATCTGATCTTGGGGAATATTACACCACTCATCAAGCAATGCCCTCCGAAGTTCCGGTTGACAGGTAGGAGGGGGTTGACGGGCTGCAATTCGTCGGCCAAGCATATCCCACACATGCTCTATTGGATTCAAGTCCGGTGAGTATGCTGGCCAATCCATACGAGTGATATCCTCCAATTGAAGGCATTCGTCTACAATGTTTGCACGGTGAGGACGAGCGTTGTCATCCATAAACAGAAATTCAGTACCCATGGCGCCCCGAAACAAACGTACTTGTTGTTCCAGAATGACATCCCGATAGATGTGGCCTGTCATCGTTACACTGAAGAGAGCTGACGAGACAGGTCTGATGCTGTGCTCCGTCTGTTTCTTTTGGCAGTAACTGCTAAATACCGGTCCTCATTCGGCGTTGTAACTCGGAGGCGACCTGTGCTGTAACATCTACTCATATTACCATCATCTTGGAATCGTTGCCAAAGCCTGGAGATGACACTCTGGGCGATTCCAAGTTCCTCGGATACTTCCAGCTGGGTACGTCCACATTCCAGTCGTCCGATAATTCTACCACGTAAAAAATCACCCAAATGCTTCCTTTGTGCCATAACTATGCGGTTATTGCACTGAAAGGCTTTTAAAGCGCCTGAGAACAATTTTACTTCTTTGCCACCATTCCTTATATACCCCTCTCTTACACTCTCGTCATTGTGACGTACTATCCGCGCGGTCTGGTGGTTTCCTGTAATTTGCATATTCTTCTTCAAGATGTGTGTGATAATTCTACAGTTGAAATTTTTATTTTAGAGTTCAATTTCTGTGTGATTCTGAATTATCCTAAATTTATGGACATGAGTGTAGTATTCAGTAGGAGCAATGACTGGAGAAAACGTTGGGTGAAATAACACTTCCGAATGAATCGCTTCCAAAATGTTTTAGCGCTTACCATATAGTTATTATCGAATATATTTTCTCAATATCTCACCCCCTTCCCCCGCACTTAGCCCCGTATCAGTTAAAGAGTGGCACATCAGTGGACCTCATGTATATCAAGAAGAATCCATTGATGGATATTGAGGGGAGAATATTGCCTCGGGGGAGGAATTTTTAAAGGTATTAGCTTGCCGCAGGGAGAAAATTAGAAAAACTCCCACCTGGCAGTCGGACTGTCAATGCGAGATGCTTTACACCCATTGTCACAATCTCCACCGAGTCTCCTCGTTTTTGTAAGCAGGGACTACAATAATACACGCAGCGGATTCGAACCTCGGCCCACTTTGCATGCTAAATGCACACCTCGTCACTGAGTTGGACTTATTGTTGAGTACTAAATTTAATTCGTGCGGGTTTTTTTCCCCACACTTATTCTGTCATACATATAGGAATGTGAGTGCAATGTCCCTCTTTATGCATCCTAAGTAAAGCTGAATCTACTATACATCTATTTTTCTAGTGATAAACGGTCGCAGATCAATAAACCATGGTTAGAGAATTAGTGAACAATCGCAATCGTCTTTTATAAGTGATTAAGTGATACATCAATAGCATTCTTTCAAGCCAAATTAAAATACCTGTCGTATATATATATATATATATATATATATATATATATATATATATATATATATATACATATATATATATACGGCAGGTATTTTAATATATATATATATATATTAAAATACCTCTCTCTCTCTGTATATATATATATATATATAGATAGGTAGATAGAGAGAGAGAGAGAGCTAGAAATAGGACCTGATGTTCGAGTGATAGTACTCTGGAGCTCGATGCCACAGGTTTCGTGTTCGAGTCCCTACGATGCTATAGATGTTTGTAGTGTTTCGTAATCTACTTTAAACTGTAGGTCCTGGTCTAATATGACTGTTGGGCGTAGGGCTGACAACCCTATCCGGTAAAAAATAAAACATCTCCTGCCTCGAGATCTGCCCGTAAGCAGATGTTCTTGGCCCATCATGAGCTGTAGTGCCAGGGGATTAGTTAGAGCTAGGAAATTGTTTTCAATGACAATTGACATACATGACATGTAAATATAGGCCAATTGTCATTGAAAACAATGAACTTTTAGGATTTTTTACTATTGTATACGATGCGATGTCCCAATCACCATTGAGTCTACTCGCTTTTTAAAAAAATGACTGCAATGCTCGCTGCTAATAAGTTGGATTAATGTGGTTTTTTTTTCTCTCAAAATACAAGGCTTTGAAAAAACCCAATTTATTTGTTTTGAATAACCAATGTTTGTGTTGAAATCAGCTGCAAGTTAATAACAAATACTTAAGTTATTGCCAACAAATATTAAAATGAGTGGACCGTCAGTTTAATGAATAGCTTTTCTATTAGAAAAAACATGGCGCAATATCAATCTTATCATTTAATTTTGAACTCTGACTTCGTAATACATGAAAACTCACTAGTAGACGTTGTTGCGAAAGATTCAGGAAATCTGGCTTTCTTGTAAGCAATTCATCAGTCATTTTAAAATTCGTTAAAAGTAAAACAAATGACCTTGAAAAAAATTTGGCATATTTTTTGTTAATTTGTGAATTCATTTACGAATCTTATAATGCCAATTTTGTAATGAGTAGAAACTGTGACCTTGAATAAAAATTTTATAATGCGCGTTCGCCGATTTCTTCCTGCTTTATAGACGTAATTTATTCATTGATTGTGTTGTTTTTTTTTTATTTAGGCCTAATGGCCGAGTGACTAGTACTAAGACGAGGGACGAGGTTACTGCATTTTGTCTCATATAGTCCTTGATAAAAAAAACGGTGTATGCTACTATCTTAGAAGAAGACATTTAAGAAAAACTATGTGGGATAAAATCAGAAAATTTACACACGATCTCAATTTCTTACCAAGCCTTCTATGTTATCAGAACTATATCTTCTTCACGTGCTAGCTGGTACAAATTACTCTGGATCTTATGTAGGACTACATTTGAATACTAGACTTCATTTTTTGAGGATATAATTACTCTAATTGCACAAAGTTGTGATATAATCCTCTGCATTAATTAAGATTATGTATTTATATTTTTTCTTTGGTCATTATTCTTAATCATTTATTAGTAATTTACGTTATATGTATTATGTAAAAGAATTAATATTTATGATAGAATTTTTTTAGTATAAAAAGTAGACCAGTTTACTTTCATGATTTGTTGATGATACAAATATATTCGTTGCTGAAGATTGTATATGCCCATTTGTTGATTATTGCACAGATATATTGGATATCTAAGATCGTATATGGGCATTTGTTGATTATTATAGAAATATATTCTTTGCTGAAGATCGTATAGGGACATTTGTTGATAATCATACAAATGTATTCATTGTTGAATATCATATATTATCATTCATTGATAATTATAGTTACAAATAAATTTGTTGCTGAAGATCGTCTATGGACATTTGTTGATTATTATAGAAATATATTCTTTGCTGAAGATCGTATAGGGACATTTGTTGATAATCATACAAATGTATTCATTGTTGAACATCATATATTATCATTCATTGATAATTATAGTTACAAATAAATTTGTTGCTGAAGATCGTCTATGGACATTTGTTGATTATTATAGAAATATATTCTTTGCTGAAGATCGTATAGGGACATTTGTTGATAATCATACAAATGTATTCATTGTTGAACATCATATATTATCATTCATTGATAATTATAGTTAGAAATAAATTTGTTGCTGAAGATCGTATATGGGCATTTGTTGATTATTATAGAAATATATTCTTTGCTGAAGATCGTATAGGGACATTTGTTGATAATCATACAAATGTATTCATTGTTGAACATCATATATTATCATTCATTGATAATTATAGTTACAAATAAATTTGTTGCTGAAGATCGTATATGGGCATTTGTTGATTATTATAGAAATATATTCTTTGCTGAAGATCGTATAGGGACATTTGTTGATAATCATACAAATGTATTCATTGTTGAACATCATATATTATCATTCATTGATAATTATAGTTACAAATAAATTTGTTGCTGAAGATCGTCTATGGACATTTGTTGATTATTATAGAAATATATTCTTTGCTGAAGATCGTATAGGGACATTTGTTGATAATCATACAAATGTATTCATTGTTGAACATCATATATTATCATTCATTGATAATTATAGTTACAAATAAATTTGTTGCTGAAGATCGTATATGGGCATTTGTTGATTATTATAGAAATATATTCTTTGCTGAAGATCGTATAGGGACATTTGTTGATAATCATACAAATGTATTCATTGTTGAACATCATATATTATCATTCATTGATAATTATAGTTACAAATAAATTTGTTGCTGAAGATCGTCTATGGACATTTGTTGATTATTATAGAAATATATTCTTTGCTGAATATCGTATAGGGACATTTGTTGATAATCATACAAATGTATTCATTGTTGAACATCATATATTATCATTCATTGATAATTATAGTTAGAAATAAATTTGTTGCTGAAGATCGTATATGGGCATTTGTTGATTATTATAGAAATATATTCTTTGCTGAAGATCGTATAGGGACATTTGTTGATAATCATACAAATGTATTCATTGTTGAACATCATATATTATCATTCATTGATAATTATAGTTACAAATAAATTTGTTGCTGAAGATCGTATATGGGCATTTGTTGATTATTATAGAAATATATTCTTTGCTGAAGATCGTATAGGGACATTTGTTGATAATCATACAAATGTATTCATTGTTGAACATCATATATTATCATTCATTGATAATTATAGTTACAAATAAATTTGTTGCTGAAGATCGTCTATGGACATTTGTTGATTATTATAGAAATATATTCTTTGCTGAAGATCGTATAGGGACATTTGTTGATAATCATACAAATGTATTCATTGTTGAACATCATATATTATCATTCATTGATAATTATAGTTACAAATAAATTTGTTGCTGAAGATCGTATATGGGCATTTGTTGATTATTATAGAAATATATTCTTTGCTGAAGATCGTATAGGGACATTTGTTGATAATCATACAAATAAATTCGTTGTTGAAGATCGTTATGTACATTTGTTAATGATCGCCCAAATATATTCGTTGCTGAAGATCGTCTATGGTTATTTGTTGATGATCGCAATAATACTTGTATATTCGTTGCTGAAGAACGTATATCGTCATTCATTAATAATCGCACAAATTTATTCGTTGCTGAAGATCATCTATGGTTATTTGTGGATGATGAATGCACATGAGTTATCTTTCTTTAATTAATGCTAGTTGACATCTTCATCGGAAATGCTGATATAAATACTGGAATTGTTGATAAGATTGATCATAAAAAACATGCTAAAACATTAATTCACTAAATATTATGTCATGAATTCAATTTAAAATACATAAAAATATTAATTTTTAGATAAAGAATGCAGATAAAGCTTATTAATGGGGCATTTATTGGCTCCTTGAACTTTTCCGAGAAAATTAAATCTTACATTCATTAAATTCATATTTTATATTGAGAATTATTGAATATATATGATATTAAGAGCGATTTATGATTTGGTTTGTCGCTCTACGGTCATTTTGTGCACACTTTGGGCTACTTAGACCGGGACCTGCAGTTTAACGTGGATTCCGAACCACTCACAAACTTTCACTTTTATGCCACTGCCACGATTTGAACCTGGAATCTG